>JAOWBW010000870.1:581727-587738 GCA_026119855.1 Campanula takesimana
TGATCTAGAGTCTCCCTTTGACCACCACCCGGACAACAAACACATCGAGATGGAATGTGAAATCCCCGGGATTCCAACTTAGCATCCACCGGTAGACCATCATGCATGACTTTCCACCAGAATCCACTAACCTTTGTTGGGATATTGGGATGCCAAATTTTAGCACCCCATTCCACCAAAGGACTCCTAACCCGAATATGCTCCCACCAAGCAGCAGTCTCAAAATCCCCAGTTTTAGTCAAGGTAAAAACTACCCTATCAGGGGCATCATCGACAACATGAACCCTTCTCGCAGAGTCTCGCAACTCATCCGGTATAAACTGAATGAATTCATCAAGAATAGGAATGCCATCACGTACCAACAGATTGTGATCTTCGGGTCTAGGTCCTCCAAGACGAACCCCACACCAATTATCAGCCCAAAATTTCACCTCCCCACGGCCAACCACCCACCTGCTGCAGTTATCCAACTGATCTAACATACATGCTGCTGCCTGCCACACATGAGAACTAGAGGCCGCTGCTTGCCCCCCATATTTGACCTGAATATACCTCGACCACAAAGAATCCCCCCGAGTGGCCACCCAAGCAAGCTTAGCCAACATCGCTTTATTCATGTCTTCTAAGTGCCTAATGCCCAAGCCGCCTTCTTGGATAGGTCTACACGCCTCATCCCAAGATACCCAATGGGCACGTTTCTCCCCTCCACTGCTCCACAGAAAATTGGCCATGGTACTTTCTAATTTTCTAAGAACCGCCTTAGGCACTTTAAGGACCCCCAAAGAATAAATAGGTATGCTAGATAATACAGATTTAATAAGCGTTACCTTGCCACCGAATGACAGTAACCTCGCCTTCCACCCATCTACCCTCTTCAAAACCTTGGACTCAAGCTCCGCAAAGTGCACTCTTTTAACACGACCTTTGAAAAGTGGCATCCCCAAATACTTAAGGGGAAACTGCTGATAAGTGCAACCAGACCATCTTCGGATATTTGCAATCTCGAACTGTCTCATCTTTGCACCTACGTAGAATCCACTTTTTTCAAGATTAATTAACTGACCCGAAGCCCGTTCATACATAGTCAGAACACCTCTGAGCCCCTCAATAGATCTCTGACGACCATTACAGAATAGCAGCATGTCGTCAGCGTATAACAAGTGAGATATCGGAAAGACCCCTCTACCATGCTCATAGAGTAGAAATTCGTTACCCAGAACCGCTCGATGCAAAGCCCTGGAAAGAATCTCTTGAGCAATAATAAACAGCAAAGGAGATAGTGGGTCACCCTGCTTAACACCACGAGACGAGGCAAAGTACCCATGAGAAACTCCACCCATACGAACCGAGTACCAGTTGCCTCTAACCAACCGCGAAATCAAGCCACAACAAATATCGTTAAAACCCAATGCAGTCAATGCCCGAAATAAGAAATCCCATTCCAAGCGATCATAAGCTTTGGACATATCTAACTTAAACAACACGTTACCTCCAACAACTTTCTGATCAATACGGTGGACCATCTCATGGGCCAAAGCGATGTTCTCCTGAATACCCCTCCCCTTAATGAACCCCGTCTGCTCAGGAGAGATAATTTTGGGCAACACACTAGCCAAACGAAGGGTAAGGATTTTAGAGATTACCTTATTCATAAAGGTAGATAGACTGATAGGTCGCAAATCCTTAAACCCCGTTGGCTTATCCACCTTGGGCAGCAAAACAAGCACATTAGAAGACAACCCCTTCGGGAGCTCCTCCCCATGATAAAACGATCTAACAGCAGCGATCACATCAGCCTTAATGGTAGGCCAGCAACCTCTGAAAAATTGACTGTAAAGCCATCAACACCAGGAGCACTGTCAGCATTCAAAGATTTAATGGCCTCCCAAATCTCACCTTCCTCAGGCACTGCAGTTAACATCTGATTGTCCTCCGCTGAAACCCCTGCCTCAATATCCTGAAAAAGCCTCTCGTCAATCATATGAGGACCAGAACTAAAAATCTCCTCAAAGTGCGCCGCACCCAACTGACCCAAGATGCTCTCATTATCACACCAGGATCCGTCTGCCAACTGCAACTTCAAAGAATTCTGACGTCTTCTCTCCCTGATAGAGGCATTAAAAAATGCAGAATTACGATCTCCATCCTGAACCCATAACTGCCTTGACTGTTGCTGCTTCATATCAATTTCCCACCTACGAACCTGTGCCAACTCATCAGTCTTCTGCTTTAATTCAGCAGCAACCGAATCATCCCCATTAGATTGTAGAGAAAAATCCAATCTAGTGATATCATCCTGCAACTGGTCTATCTTCCGAAAGATATTCCCAAAAACTTCCCAATTCCACTTTCTCAGTTCCTTGCGCAGAACATGCAATTTCCTGTGCAACCGGAGCAACGGAGTACCCCAGCAATCACGACCCCACACCTCACGCAAAAAACCTTGAAAACCCGGATGATCAAGCCACATTTTATGAAATTTAAAAGGGCATTTGGGCTTTGATATCGCAGCGAATTTAATCTGTAATGGAGAATGATCCGACACATCTCTCGGCAAATGAGTGACAGTAATACTGCCATGCTGCGCAGTAAAAGTCCCATTCACCAAAACACGATCAATACGCTGCCAAATACGACTAGCAATTGGGAACCCATTACACCAAGTATACTTACTTCCTTCATACCCCGCATCAGAAATGCCAGCATTAACCATAAAACCGCAAAAATCATCAATACTAGGGAAATCCCACCCATTACCTCCCAGTTTCTCTGACGGATCAGCAATGATGTTAAAATCACCACCCACTAACCACGGCTCATCAAACTGACCAGATAATTGCACAAGATCATCCCACAACGACTGTCTCGGAATACGATCGCAACTGGCATAAACAAATGAGAAAATACCATATGCATCCCCAAACACCGTTACTCGAACTGAAATATGCTGATTAGTCATAGAAACCACATCCAAATCTATACCAGTTCTCCATAAAACCCAAATATGCCTATTAACAGGATTACCATGCAAGAACTTATCAAAGCCTAGTTGTTTAGCAATATTTGGAAGCCTAACACCGTAAAGTTTAGGTTCCAAAATCGCCAAACACCAAGGCTTATGATGCTGAATCATAAGCTTTAAAGCATCCATGGTACTATCATTACCAACACCTCTAGCATTCCAGATAATGATCGACATAATAAATCTATTTAGAAATAGAGTTTACCCCAACAGTCTTGCTTCGGGTTTGCGGAGGCGAACCCACCTGCGACGACTTACTGCCCTTCCTTCTCCTACGCCTTGATTTCTGTCCACTGGAAACCTCATTAAATGATGAATCCTTAGACTCTTCAGTGCTTTCTGTGACACTAACCTCAACATCAGTTGCACCCCCTGAAGACTCTGAGTCCCTATCTTCCTCTGCTCCGGTAGTAATACCTCTGTCATCACCCAAACCAGTCCCATCTGCCCTATCATTCTCCTTGTCCACAAACTGCTGCTCCTGAATAGTTTCAGTAGATGGAGGTGCCTGTGTCTCAGAGACGTGATCAACAGAAACGTTAACCGAAGAACCTTCCGTGCTGGTGCTCAGAACTGCTTCCGTGTTAACCATACACAAAGGTAATTTCTCAATTGGCTCCTTTACTGCAGCCCCATCCTCCTCTGTATCCTTGATCACAATCTCCTCATCAACCTCCTCATCCTCCAAACCATCTAAAACCGCAAAGGAGTTTTCATTAACTTTTGGCTGCTGCTGCTGCTGCTGCTTTCGGCTGCTGCTGCTGCGGCTGGGGCTGCTGCTGCTGCAGTGTCGGCTGCTGCTGCTGCTGAACCCTTTCAAGCACTGCTCTTTCTGCTTTATCCTGATCTGGAGAAATATCCTCAACCAATATCACAGAACTTGTTTTACCACCTGACTTGGGAGCTGTAATCTCCCCCTCTTCCTTACCAGTACCCTTGTCATCCACCTTGTTCATCCATACATCATGGTTACCCAAAATACGAGTTGACCCATACTCCAAGCGAGAATGAACATTCCCTTTAGCCTGATTTTGCCCGCTAGAACCTACAGTATTTTTGCCCTTTTCTGCAGCTGGAACCATATGTGTACCTCGCTTTCCCACTACCTGCCACTCAGAATTAGGCTTCTTCTGATTAGCCATTTGATTCTGTCTCTGTTCCGGCTCTCTAGATGGCTGCTGTGGAAGTGGCGGCTTCTGCTGAGGTTGCTGCTGCTGCTGTTGGTTCTGAGTCTGTTGTTGCTGTCTTCCTATATTTCGACCCTGTCTCTTTGCATTTCTCCGGCAAGAATACTCATCATGACCCAACATACCACAGTTGGTACAGTAAAGCACATTACCCTCATATTCAATATCCTGCCAAAAACCATTTTCCCGAGTCGTCCCCAAATAAATACGTTCCGGTCTATGTTTAGAGACATCCATTTCCACACAAAAACGGGCAAACCCATGGTGTGTAAAACCAACAGACTTATCATCAGCACGTATAAAAGTACCCAAAGAATTACCAATGTTCTCCATAAAAGCATACCAATGTAACGGTAAATTAGGCAAACGAACCCACACTGATATACAAGGATTATCATAGGCATAATCAAAATCAGGTGTCCAACGGAAGCATCTAAACATTGAATTCATAATAACGTTGGTTTCCCTGGCTAAAGCCAAAGTTAAATCTTCCTGAGTAGAAAGATACACAAGTACATGTCGTGGGTCAAGCAAACCCACATTAAAAACACCCTTTAAACCCCAGTGCTGAGAGATATGATCATGAATTACCTTCAACTGAGGACGACCAGTAGTAAATTTTAATACCACAGTAAATTTCAAACGGTCCACCGCCGCTTGTACTTCCCTATCAGTCAAAATCACAGCTGGTTCACCATCAATAACCGCACGTTGACGAGCAGGTGCTTTAATACCTTCAAAGGGATTGACGAAAGTCCCATCAACACCCTTGTCTCCTTTCAGAGCCGCAGAATACGAAACCTTAGCTTGACCACCTTGATTAGTACCATTATGAATCCCAGCAGCATAGGTCCGACCGGATGTATGAACAGGTCCGACCGGACCTTCTGATGCAGGCGCTCGGCCGAGTCCCTGGACCTGCGCGGCCGAGCCGACGTGATTCAGAGAATTGCCAGCTGCCGCCATGGACGAAGTAACGGGATTTCCTCCATGCAAACCTTGAGAAATAGCCTCCTTAGCACCAGTAACAATCGCACCACTTAACATGGAAGTATTTGGAACTCCCCCAACAACAACCGATCCCCCGCCATGCAGATTAGGGTTTTTGGGATACAAACCCTAGTTTCACCATTATCAACTCCACCACCATCCATACTTATGCCAATCCCCTCCCTTGCCATTGCCGAAGGTGGCCGCCGGCCAAAAGAGAGAAATCAACAAAAAAATCTGGCCAAAAAGGCCAACAACCGAATCAAAAACAAAAAAATTCACCTCCAGAATTCGGACTGTAAAAAAGCGATTCCCGATGATTGAACCGTTAGATCGTCTTCAAACTTTTGTAGCACTTGCGCATAACTAATACGCACCTTTTCACCGTTGGGATCGTCAAAATAAATCCCGACGCCGGAGATATGGCCGGCGGCCGAATCAAATTCTAAATTCCAGGACTGTCCAGAAAAATGACGATTCCTGATGATTGAACCGTTGGATCGTCTTCAAATTTCTGGAGGGATTTCGTAACACCTAATCGATACTTTCCACCGTAGGGATCTTCCAAAAGATGTCCGGTGCCGGAGATATGGCAGACGGCCGAACTGGAAAAAAAAACCCTAAAAAAATCGCCCCCCCTTCAAAAAATTACAAAAATTGGCTTCCTCAAAAAATTGGCTTTATAGTGCCTTTAGTATATAAACCGTTTATATACTATAGAACCTGCTCCCAGCGGGAGTAGAACCTGAGACCTCCCCCCCAGGGGAAGGCCATGATACCACTAGACCAAGAGGTCATTGGTAGGGTTTAGG
>JAOWBW010000870.1:587838-647916 GCA_026119855.1 Campanula takesimana
GAAAATAAATAATACTTGTACTACATCACTTCATGACATGGCATGTTTAGTAAGCACCAAATAAGCACCAATTATGAGTCAACATGTCACACATCTATTCGGAATATGCCAATGAATCCATGGTGTTGGGTCATGGATATGTCCATAATGAAATCAAAGTAATTGCATGATTGTGCAAGAGGAGCAAAGAAGGACAAGACATTCGGCATGACCTGCACGGCCGTGCGGGATCCAAAACACGACCGTGTTGAAAACTAGACGCAGAATGGCTGAAAGTGTGTGTTCACTTGGTGTGGCACACGTTTGGGAAAAAGACACAAACCACGTATTGGGATTTGGCATGGTCGTGCTAGTTAAAGGGAAAGATCGTGCCATGCAATGGGCTTGGGCCGCCGGTTGCTTATGGCATATGAGTTTGAAACCATGCAGGGCTAGGAACTATTTTGTTTGTTCCTCAAGAATAAGATTGTTGGTTCTTTATTAGATAGGGTTAGTATAGTATACTTAGACAAGTATAAATATTGTACTCTCTCCTAACATACTTACTTGTTCATCAAGCAATACGGTAACTCTAGATTTAGAGTTTGCACGTTCAGGGAATTATTGTGATCAATCCACACGCTAGATTAGTGAGATTTGTATATATGATTGCCAAGTGATAATAATATTCTCCCTGCGCTCGTAGACATAGCCAAGTTAGTGAACCACATAAAATCTTATGCTCTTGTGTGTGGATTTAATATTCATGTTTCACTATTTTCTTGTTTTTTCTATGAATTGGCATCAGAGCTAAGCTTATAGGTTAAGACAAAATACAGGTATTCTGCTGTAATACCCGCCCTCCCCATTTTTATTTTTATTTTGGACTCTTTTATTTATTATTGGATCGAGTCATTAAAGAAAGCATTGGGCTTAGTTATTGGGTCAAAGTAAAGCCCGAATCTTATTTTAATTGGAGAAGGAATCCTTTTTGGGTTCGGAGTTGGATACCCTTTATTATATAAACTTCTCTAAGAAAACCCTAGCCTCTTTAATTGTCAAAGAAGAAAGGAGAAACACAGAGAAAGAAAGAGAGAGGCGGACAGTGAGAGAGAAATCGAGAGAAGGAAGAGAGAGAAGGAAGAGAGAGAAGGAGAGGAGTCCGGATTTGATCTTCGAAGGTACTCCCCAATCTCCCTAATCTTTTCTATTCCTTTTGAATCATGGGAATTAATGATTTAGAACCCTAAAAGAATTATGATGATCTAGGGTTTGCATGCCTAGGGTTTAAGAAGGAAGATTGTGAGTGCGTGTTGTGTATGCACGCGTGTTGTATGTGTGTGTGTGTGCGGTGCAGTGTGTGTGTTCATGTTGTGTGTGTGCACTGTGCAGTGTGTGTTTGTGCGCAGTGTGTGTGCGTGGTGTGTGCCGTGTGTGTGAAGGCAACGTGTGTGTGTGAGTGTTTGTGTGTGCTGTGAAAGTGAAACTAGTGTGTGTAATGGAGTGTTAGAAAATAATAATGGGAATTGAAAATGGTAAACCCTAGGGGTATTTTGGTGAAACCCTAGGGGCACTTTGGTAAAATTAATTAGGTAATTGGGAAATCCTAGAATGTGTAGTTAACCATAGAAGGAGTTAAAAAGAGATTAACTCATAGGTTAACGAAAGAAAATAAAGTATGTTGGGATGGAAAGTAAATAGTGTTTACTTTTGTCTAAGAGTATTATTTTGCATGATTGTAGATTCGTGCGCGCGGTTTTGCAAAGAGATATGAGCAAGCCAAGGTAAGGGATTACGTTCCTAGTAATTTGAGTTTCATCATTTGAAATAGGATCCTCATATTCTTTCTAAAAGTGTAGCTACCAAGTGGCCGGTAGTATTTGAACTCCTACGTTATGAACGTCTTTTGGAATGATCTTACCATTGATATCTTGTTCAATGGGTATCTAAAGTGAATTGAATTGTGTTATGTGTTCTTGTATCTATGAACAATGTGAATGAATGTTGTTGTATCTAAATGAAACAGGTGTAGTTGACTTAATCTGATTGAAAAAGACTTAGCAGGAATTATTCTGATTGAAAATGACTAAATGAAACTGTCTAGTTTGATTGAAAAGAACTTAGAAATTTATATGCTACTTGATGAAATAATTTAATGATCATGATCTATTTTAATAAGGGAGCACCCTGAAAAGGTGTAAGGTCTCTTATTCACTTAACACCCTGAAAAAGGTGTTTTGTTACTATGGAATTGACGGATTTCTTGATAGTGAATCCTTGATTGTTTCTTGCTCTTTTGATAGTGCCACAAGCTCTCTTTAAGTATTCGTAACTGTATTTTGAGATTATTAAAGTTAAGTTAATGATGATTATCCTTTCATTAAGAATATTGTTTGGCTCCGTTCTTTCGGTCATCTCTTCTTAGTACCCGGAGAGATCCCGTATGAACTTACTGAGCATTGCTCGCTCACCCCTTCTTTATATATTTTCCCCCAGGTAAAGAGTAGAGGGATTGGATAGATCGCAAGGAAAGGCTGCTCTTGGTTATTGAAGTATTTAAGACATTTATTTACAGTTATTTTAGAGCTAGTGGGTTGTACTAGTCGTTACATTAAATGTTGGGTTTTGAACGGTGTTTGATGATTGAGATTTCCCTGGTTTTGGATATATATTATTTAATTTAAAGACTATTTTATTATTGGAAAGTTTGGGGTGTTACATCTGCTGCTACAGAAAAAGATGTGTTCAGGAATAGAATCATCGATCAAAAAGTTTAATGGGAAAAATAGTTTTAGTCTTTCGCAAATCAAGACATAAGCCGTATTGAAGAGGAAAGGCTTATTGACACACTCAGTCAAGGAAAAGGAGGGGAGTGAAGCGAGGAAGTGATTGATTCTCTGGAAGAGAAATACATTCACATATCATCATGGGTTTTGGTGATGATGTTCTCGTGAACGATATAAAAGCTATGACATCTGGCTTGAGTGTCGCGCAACATACTATTAAGGGTATGCCACATCAGAGTGGTGTAGAGGATGTATGGAAAGGACACATTTGAGTGGCATGATTGAGAAACAGGTCGAGCCGGTTACTACAGTTAAGAGTGAACATGCAGATGATCTGCAGTCGAAAGATCAACATCCATAGTATGAGTTGAGACTATTCACCTTGGCTGTTAATGTTCAATGTCGGTTGGACTTGTCAAGTCTGAAAAATTGTTTATTGCCTGGTATGGCAATCAGGTGCACTAGATAGGTGGTTTAGAGGCACAGTTGGGTGCTCGGTGTAGCACAAGTCCGTTTAACTTAGGAGAGCAAGGGTGTTCAACGTAACACAATGTTGATGGTTTAGAAGGCTTTCTGAAACATCAATTATGAGATTCTATAGCCTCTGACATATTTGAGTTCAAATTTCAGGTTTATTCTAAAGCTCTTCATTGTAAAGGTATCTAGGATCAAGAACTTAGATTTCTTGGTTTTCAAAGTTCTAGAGAATCTGGTCTGTTTTGTGTTTCTTGGTCAACAAGAAGATTATTCTGATGGGTGGTGCAGCGAATGTATAGTGCATGTGCAGTCTGGGTGCATTCCTCATGCAGTAATTCATGCAGAAGTGGGGTTTGTGGATAAATCCAGTGGTATATCGATATAATTCCAGAGTTTTGAGATACAGTTCTAGAGAGAAGAGATTTTTCTACGTCGTTAAAGGGTGCTTGATCCGTATTTGTTCTTGATCCAAAAATAGTCGGAAGAGCATTGAAGCTTGAGATAAGATCGTCTGTTATTGTCTGGGTGATATGGTATCCAAATCTGGTGGTCGTGAATTTAGTTAATATTGTGGTGGAGATTCTAGTGATCTTGAAGTCAATTCCACAAGTCAAGTCAGAAATTTGTTTGCTTGGCGTAGCAAACGTGGTTGTTCGTAATCGAATAAAGTTTGTTGTCTTTTGTCAAAAACAAGGTAGGGGAGTGAAGTCGATTCTGGTACGAGAACTTTGAGATTTAAAAAACTGGAAAAAAAAACCCCGACATGGATAATTTATTTTTGAAATAATTAAATGAGCAAAAAAAATTTGAGTTCGGAAAATGGAATAAACAATCAGTAAGGTTCGTTTTTTTTTCTTTTCCGTCGTTCTGGGAATATCATGATATTCCCAATTTGTCAAACTCATTTAAACCACAAATGGGGAAACCATGTGGTGAGACTGACTTCGACGGCGACTTCTACAACGGAGGAAGATGATTTGACCTCCCTCTTCTCAGATCTAACCAAGAGTTTTTAGATCTGACCGGGATTTTGGCATTGATAGAGGAAATCGTTGAGAGAGGAAAGCGGTAGGGTGGTGGGGAAAGGGGGAGCGGGAGGGGTTCGACAAGTTTTGTTGTCAACGAAATTTCGATGTTAGTTGACGGAATCATGTAGACGGCTTGGATTTAAGATTTAGATTTAGATTGTGATAGGTTTGATCTAATTTGATTTAATTCTTCTAATGTGTTTGTTAATTGTAAGTTTTTAAATATTTTTCTGGGTATGATTTTGGTTGCTTGAATCACTCGGCACGTTTATAGGTGTTGTGGGGGTGTGTTTTCTTAGATTTGATTCAAGAATTGTTTATGGGAATTGTGTTTTGGTAGATATGAAATTTGAATCAAACTTGAAGACGAAGGGATTTTGGGTTGTCAATTTTTTTTTTTTTTTTTTTACATTTGTTAAGAGTTAGGGAGCATAGTGGGATAATTTAAACTATAGGGTTGATCATTGCCATTTTGAAAGAAGCTCGTTGCATTTGTCATCCATATTCGTTAAGTATTTGACGGGCTAACAAAAATTATACCTCATTGCAACAAAAAGACATATCTAGCAACCAAATTGTAACGAACACATATTGGATAACCAATTGAAACATGACGACAAACTCAGCTAACTAAATTGCAATTTACCCTTTTATTTACAAATATGATTTTCTTAGCTAATTCAGATGAAGCAAGCAACTTCTACTATTGAAATAACTTTGGTTTCTTTCACAAGATTTCGGGTTTGAAAATTGAAAATAAACTCGACAAGAAATTAAGATCAGCTCACTGAAAAGATCTTGACAAACGTACATAAATAATGAACATGCAATTCATCTCTCAGACGGCAATTGCTAACCACCAAATGTCACATTTACAGATTCAGGTGTCACATTTCGAATTCAAGTTCAGGGTGATTCAAATAGATGAATCAATTCTGGACCAAATAATCATCCCAATAAAACGAGTGAAGATAATCCCTAAACTAGTGTGGAACTGGAACTCAATTCCATATCTAAATGTGGCAAATCATTACAAGTCAAAGAACAGCAGGACAATTACGTCACACGTATCAATGTACTTGAGTTTCATCAATCTTCTTGGACCTGCAACAAAGCCAATAACTTGATTAATCATTCCTCGGTAAAGGGCACCAAAATTATACTCCCTCCGTCCCAAAATGAAAGACGTTTTCCGATTTAAGAGACTTTGAAAAGTTGACTTTGAACAATAAAAATTCATAAATCTCCTAGTTATCCGCTTTCAAGATGTTAGTTTTGCAAGTTAAAAATGAAATTTGAAAAGAAAAATGTTAAAAGAACATTTAGGGACGCATTTTGGGAGAAAAAAATCATTGATTTTGGGAAAAAAAGAAGATCATTTTGGGACAGGTAGTACTCTACTGACCTTAGCTACTGCACATCTCACATGTTGTCACTTCATAACTCGCTCATTTTTGTCAATATAGGGCTGTGTTCTTTAGCACACCCACGTAATTCGTATTGAGAGTTGTAACAGATGCGATTCAAGCACAAATGCGAAAATGGAAATGGAAATCAAACTCTATTGATTGAACTTGAATTACAACGAAAACAGAGAAATAAGCTAGATAATCAACTACTAGATAAACTATGAAGGAAATGCTAGCTACTCAGCTATGGCTAAACTAAGGAGAAAGAGAAATAACAATATCATCCACACTTGATTCCTTCCCCTTGTGCCCCTTTTATAGGGAAGCCCATGTGCAAGTTGTTGGAGATAACCGCCTCACGTCCTCCACGTGGCCACGTGCTCTCAACAACCTCACGAGACCTTCACGTGGTCAATTAACGAAATTACCACTAAGACCTTTCATTTGGATCGACCGCACTACTTCTACTTGACCACACTACTCCTACTCGACCGCGCCATACTCCTACCGCACAAGACCCCCTTCAACCTGCCGCACATCCTACCTCCATTGACCGCATACTGCTTCCCCTTTGTTGACCGCATAGTTTCTCCCACCTTGATCGCATAACCCCTCTTCAACCTACCGCATATACTTCATCCCCGTTACAGTCCACTTCCCTTAAATTTACCTTGTCCTCAAGGTAAAAAGTTAGGAAACTGAGCATCAATTATAGCAGCATCTTCCCAAGTTGAATCTTCTTCAGGTGCATTGGACCATTGGATTAACAATTGCGGTACAGCTTTATTTCCCCTCTTAATCATCCTCCTATCCTTCAATAACAAAGGTTGCATTAACAATTGTCCTTCAGCATTAGCCTTTGGTAGTGAGGTAGCAATTGAAGCCTTGTGTCCCACTTTTTTCTTCAGTAGAGAAACATGAAAAACAGGATGGAATTGGGACCCTTGAGGAAGATCCAACTTATAAGCAACCTTTCCCATCTTTTCAAGGACCTTGTAGGGGCCAAAATACTTAGCAGCCAACTTTTGATTTCCTCTTAACACCACTGAACTTTGCCTATAAGGCTGCAGTTTCAAGAAAACCATGTCTCCCACAATAATTCCCTCTCCGTTCTATTTCTGTCAGCATACACCTTGTACCTGTTTTGAGCTTTAGCCAAACTCTCCTTCAGAATTCCATTCAAGGTTTCCCATTCCTTAATGAACTTTCCTACTGCATCTACCGTTGGTTCCCTATCAGGTGGAAGAATCATATGCCTTGGAGAGCAACCATATAAAGCTTGATACGGGCTCATTCCAATAGAGGAGTGAACGGTTGTATTATACCACCACTCAGCTAGAGGTAACCATTTAAGCCATTCCCTTGGTCTCTGCCCAGTCATAGCCCTTAAGTAGGCTTCCAAACATCTATTAACCCTTTCAGTTTGTCCATCACTCTGAGGGTGATAAGCAGTACTATGGTGGAGTTGTGTGCCAGTGAGATGAAAAAGCTCCTGCCAGAATTGACTAAGGAATAGTCTATCTCTATCACTGACAATAGATTTTGGGAGGCCATGCAACTTGTAAATATGCTCCATGAAAGATTCAGCTAACTGTAAGGCATTGAATGGATGAGCGAGAGCCACAAAATGACTATATTTTGTCAATCTATCAACAACTACCCATATTACCTCCTTACCACCAGATTTAGGCAACCCTTCTATGAAGTCCATTGAGATATCTTCCCATACCTGACTTGGAATAGATAAGGGTTGTAACAAGCCGGGGTAGTGCAAATTCTCCGTTTTGTTTCTTTGGCAATTGTCACACTCCTTCACCCAAGTTTTCACTTCTTCTCTAACACCAGGCCAATGGAAGTAGGCTTGTACTCTACCACAAGTTGCATCTCTACCTGAATGTCCTCCATAAGTACCTTCATGTAACTCCTTAATAATTCTCTCTCTCAGCCCATTTTGATTACCAACATAGATCTTTCCATTCCACTTCAATAATCCTTTAGAAAAACTCCATCCTTGGTTATTTGGAGCAGCCATGGTAGCTTGAGCTATGTAGTCTACCACATCAGGATCTCCATCATAACTTGCTATCACTTCCTCAATCCAACTAGGATAAGCAATCGTAATCTCTTTGAGTTCTCCATTGGTTTCATTCATTCGAGACAAGGCATCAGCAACCTTATTTTCCACTCCCTTTTTGTAAACAATTTCATAGTCTAGACCCATGAGTTTGGCTAACCACTTTTGTTGTAAGAGGGTGGAAAGCCTTTGTTCCATAAAATACTTGATACTTTGGTGATCTGTTTTGATGATAAAGTGCTTCCCTTGAACATATGCTCTCCACTTGCTGACCGCCATCATCACAGCAAGTAACTCTTTCTCATAGGTAGATAATGCTTGAGTCTTAACACTCAACCCCTTACTGAGGTAAGCAATGGGTCTTCCTTGTTGCATTAGGACGGCCACAATTGCTAGCATCAGTTTCAATAATGAATGGAAGATCAAAATTAGGAGTTGCTAGCACAAGTGTGGTAGACATTGCCTCCTTGAGTTGTTCAAAGGCAGATTGAGCCTCCTCATTCCATGCAAAAGAGTTCTTCTTCAACAATTGAGTTAAAGGTTTGCTAAGGTCTTTGACAGCTAGGCAAGCTTCCTTCCTTCAAAGGAATTCTATGATCTTGTCTTCTAGGAGGAGGTAATCCCACTGGGTTCCCAAACACATCTTGGTATGATTGTATGACCTTCTCTATGGGGATATCTACCTTGCAATTTTTTCCATCACCACTCATGTAAAACAAGTATCCCACCAAGCCTTCCTTAGTCTTCCTTATGAGTCTACTTAGTCCCTTACCATTAAGTAATTTCAATGAACCTTCTTCTCCCGTTCCCTTAAGTGTGATCTTTTTCTTTCCTACCTGCAAGGTAATCTCCATCTTATTATAGTCCAGAGTCACCGGACTATAACATTTCAACCACTCCACTCCTAACACAACATCACATCCCCCCAAGGGTAGCACCCCCAAGTTTGCTTGAAACTTATGCCCTTGCATATCCCAATTGAAGTCACTGCAAATCGAATCACTTGATAATCTATTCCCATCAGCCACAGTTACATTGAGTGGCACAGTTTGCACCACAACACTTTTCAACTTTGCTGCCGTGCCAGGATCAATAAAATTGTGGGTGGCCCCACTATCAATGAGAATGGTAACCACCTGTTTGTTCACCTTCCCTTGCACCTTGATAGTATTATGAGTGGCCATGCCATTCAAAGCCAATACAGATATCTGACCCTCTCCCTCCTCTTCTTGTATTTCTTCCTCTTCACACACTTCGTCTTCCTCCCATTCTTCTCCATATAACATGTATAATTTGGTTTTGCAAGTGTGACCCCTAGTTTTCTCATCACAATGAAAACAGAGACCCTTCTTCCTCCTTTCATTAATTTCGAAACTGGTGAGGGTTTTGATATTTGGGTTGGGCTCGGAATAAGATTGGGTATGGGTCATGGGTTGGGATGGTTTGGTAAACTGATGGGTGTGGTAGGTTTTAGGTAGGGTTGTATATGGTTTGGGCTTATGGGCCTTGAGGTTCTGTTCAGCTTGTCTAGCCAACTCCATGGCTTCCTCTAAGCATGTGGGTTTGGACATATACACTGGACCCTTGATCTCCTCCTTTAGCCCACTCCAAAAGCTGGATAAGTAATATTCATCACCTAAACCCCTCTGTTTCATGCCCACCAAGGCTTTAAGCTCCTCAAACTCATCTATGTAAGCATCAACAGAGGTGGTTTGAGTGAGCTTATTGAATTCAGCCTGGGGATTCTTATGAACTCTCTGACCAAACTTGGCTATTACATCGTTAACAAACATCACCCATGGAATTAACCCCTTCTCCACTTGGTAAAACTGGTACCAATGACTCGCCCTTCCTTCAAAGTGAGTGGAAGCATACTTAGCCTTCCTCAGATCCTCCATGGGGTTGAATTCAAAGAATTGGTCACACTTGATGGCCCATCCCCTTGGATCAGACCCATCAAATCTGGGGAAATCCATTTTTGGGGGTTTGGCATTCCAAGGGCCATTCCAATTCTGGGGAATGAAATTTGGTGGGGTCATATAAGCATTGAATTGGTTCTGGTTTGGTACATATGGTTGGTAAGGGTGTTGGTTTTGTTGAAAAGCAAAATTGGGTTGGTTTAGATTTGGTTGTGGTGGTGGTGGTATTGGATTGGGTTGATGATTTGGTTGGGGTGAATATAGTGGTTGATAATGGTTGGGCTGGGTAGGAGGATGAGGTTGAGGCATGTGAGTGGTAAAACCTGGAGGTGTAGCATGGGTATTTGGTGTGGAAGAAAAATGATTGAAGTTCTGAGTATGAGCATACCTAGCATCTGGATCTGTATTACCCGTACCTCTGCTGGAAGTACCTCCATCTCCTTGATTTGTTTCGTCCATCGGCCTCTTTCCATTGTCCATCTGTGAGCAGATCTTCTCCAGCATAGACCTCATACCTCCCATCTCAGATTTGAGATCCAAGATGCTATTCCCCATCTCCGCCATGTTACCTTCAAATGCATCAAGCTTCCTTTCGATTCCTCCCGTCTTCACACCCAATTCCTCCATGTGTTTATCACTCCCTTCCAATCGCCTATGCAATTCCGCCCACCTTGTTTCCGCCATGATTATCAGAGTATGCAGAAGCAGCCGGGGATCGACTGCTCTGATACCAATTTGTAACAGATGCGATTCAAGCACAAATGCGAAAATGGAAATGGAAATCAAACTCTATTGATTGAACTTGAATTACAACGAAAACAGAGAAATAAGCTAGATAATCAACTACTAGCTAAACTATGAAGGAAATGCTAGCTACTCAGCTATGGCTAAACTAAGGAGAAAGAGAAATAACAATATCATCCACACTTGATTCCTTCCCCTTGTGCCCCTTTTATAGGGAAGCCCATGTGCAAGTTGTTGGAGATAACCGCCTCACGTCCTCCACGTGGCCACGTGCTCTCAACAACCTCACGAGACCTTCACGTGGTCAATTAACGAAATTACCACTAAGACCTTTCATTTGGATCGACCGCACTACTTCTACTTGACCACACTACTCCTACTCGACCGCGCCATACTCCTACCGCACAAGACCCCCTTCAACCTGCCGCACATCCTACCTCCATTGACCGCATACTGCTTCCCCTTTGTTGACCGCATAGTTTCTCCCCACCTTGACCGCATAACCCCTCTTCAACCTACCGCATATACTTCATCCCCGTTACAAGAGTGGATTCAGCAATCATCCAAAATTTAGAAATGAAATTTCCATTCATAAGTCAGTACGAACTACTTTTACTTATGGCTTGTCCTATTTAACCAGCCAGTCAACTGCTAAAACTGCATTTTACATATTTCATTCATCTCCCTGAATGGATCCACGGATGATCGTTTGAAACTTTGAATAATGAGCAAAAGATCTGGTAAAGATGTGTCCCCAAGTCATGTGCGGTTTGTTTTGCACACAAGTGAGACTCTATACAATGATGTATATTTGCTTCTTCTTCTGAGGTGGGATAGTTACAATGGCTCTATAAGAGGGCATGGGCTCATGAAATGCAAAAAAAAAAAAAAAAAAAAGTCTAGTTTTTTTTTTTTTTTTTAAAAGATATATGTGGATGATCTTACGGGTTTTAGCCTTTTAGTTATGCTTCACAATGAGCTTTCAAAACCATAAAGGAGGCATGTATTCACAGATGTGAGGTGAGGGGAGTCATCTGCCTGAGAGTCTCAGGCTGAGACACATTGTCCAGATCTCTCAATGACGGTTAGCTACATTGGTTCAATTGTATCCATAATCAAATAAAAAGCCCATTTGTCATTAAACCTATATACTTGTAAATTTTCATGTGAACAAATATTTAGTAGATATATGTTACGACGATTCATATTAGCCGACCTCAAATCATTTTGGACTTAGGCTTTGTTGTTGTTCATGTCATGACTCAAATCATATACTCCCTCCGTCCCAGAAAGATGGTCCACTTTTGACTTTTGATGGTCAATACAAATGAACTTTGACTAAATATAAATGTCAATCTAACTATGCTTGTGAAATTCTAAAACTTGTTATTGATTAATCATCAAGTGATTTATCAATGACAAATTTTAAAATTTCATTGGGATGATTAGATTGATAATAATCTTTGGTCAAAGTTCACATGTATGTGTTGACTGTCAAAAATCTAAAGTGGACTATCTTTCTGGAACAAATGGAGTACATAAATAAAATACTAGTACACCATATACAAAATGTATGAAAAATAATTATATATAAAGATATACGCTAGTAGATGTTTTGAAGTTTAAAGCACTCCCATATAACACTTGCATAATTGTACCATTCCAGTTTTCCTTCTTTTTTCCCTTTTCCACTTTTCAATAGTCTACATCTTTACATCCCATGCCCATGATTGATCAACTACTTGAGGTACTCTCTTCTGATATCACACATGTCCTCACTCTGAAACTTAGGCTCCGTTTGTTTCGCGTAAAATAACTTCCGGAAAATGTTTTCCCTATTTTCCGGTGTTTGTTACGGACCGGGGAAAATGAGAAAAATATTTTCCGGAAAATGGTTTTCCCTCTTTTCTAAGTAAAATGACTTACGGATTTTTACTAAGTAAGTAATTTTCAGGAAAATGTTAACTCTCTCACTCACACCCAACTCTCCATAAAACCCTACCCTACCTACCCTACCCACTACACCTCTAACACCACCCTCTTCATCCATCCTATCCACCACCCCCAACTACCCCAGCACCCACCCCACGCTACCCCACCACGCCACCCCACCCACCCCACCCAAAAAAAAAAAAAAAACTTCTTTTCACTCATATTAAAAAAAAAATGAACATCTCCACCACCCCCAACTACCCCAGCACCCACCCACCCCACCCCACCCACCAACCCACCCCACCAAAAAAAAAAAAAAAAAAAAAAACTTCTTTTCACTCATATTAAAAAAAAATTGAACATCTCCACTACCCCCAACTACCCCAGCACCCACCCCCACCCCTACCCAACCACCCACCCACCCCACCAAAAAAAAAAAAAAAAAAACTTCGTTTCACTCATATAAAAAAAAAAAAAATGAACATCTCCACCACCCCCAACTACCCCAGCACCCACCCACCCCACCAAAAAAAAAATAAAAAAAAATGAACTTCTCCACCACCCCCAACTACCCCAGCACACACCCCAACATTACCCCACCCCCACCCTACCCAACCACCCACCCACCCCAAAAAAAAAAAACTTCGTTTCACTCATATGGAAAAAAATTGAACATCTCCACCACCCCCAACTACCCCAGCACCCACCCCACCCCACCCAAAAAAAAAAAAAAAAAAAAATTTCACTCATTAAAAAAAAAATTGAACATCTCCATCACCCCCACTACCCCAGCACCCACCCCACCCCCACCCTACCCCACCACCACCCAACCCCCAAAAAAAACAAAAAAACAAAAAATCACTCATATTAAAATTATTTTTGAACACCTCCCCCGCTCCCCACTACCCCACCACCCCCACCCCACCTACCCCCACCCCACCTACCCCCACCCCACCCCACCCACCCACCCCAAAAAAAATAAAAAAAATTACTCATATTAAATGGTATTATGCGATCTGTTGGTTTGGACGGTTGGGTCTGGAATGGTTCAGTTCTGGATTTGTTTGGGGCATACACAAAACCAAACCACACGATTTGCCAATTTTTGAGACCGAACGGAACCACTATTGCTTGGAAACTGAATCAGACCACGTTTGGTTCGATCCTGAACCACTTACACCCCTACGATTGTCTAGTTCATTCTTGTAAACTTCTTTTATCAAAACAAAAATAAAACGCAATTTAAATTGTAAGCGAAAAATCCTTTTTAGTCCTTTTACAAAGATTAAGGAAGTTGACATTTTGTAAAAGCCTTCATATAATAATACTGCAAGTGCACATTAGGACATGAGACATAATGAAGGGGGTTCAATAACTTGATAGCTCAAGAGAAACTCATTTAGACAAATTATTTCCAAAGGACACCCATTTGGACAATGATATAAATAGTGAGCATAGTGAAACTTTGTAATCCGTTGGATGAATTTTTATCAGTGGGGTTCACAAAGATTTATTACAATCAAACGGATTACAGAGTTTCACTATGAGTTTTCATTATACATATCATTATCCTAATAGTCGACTCTGTGCAGTCTCGATGCAAAAGCCTACGGTCTATTATTAAGTTTAAACCCAGCAAAATAATTTATGTACACATCACTTATAAAAAATTAAATTCCCAATACCTTTATGTATACATGTTTCCAATCTTCTCCGTATAAAAGCATCAGCAACCATCTTCTTTGATGCGATTAATCACGTGATAATAATTAAGAGATTGATAACAGTGTTCATACGGAGCCATTATCACCGAATGCCACCACCTCTTTATATTAGGTTTATTAGTCTCCTCAATGTTATAAAGTTTAGGTAAGGTGGACCAATTAAAGGAAGGAGGCACAATAGGGAGGTAGTTGATTTAGATCCTCCTAACACTTAGTGTCGTATAAAAATCAATTCAAAGTATTTTTTTTTTTTTTTGTTTCAACAAGATACATGATACTAATTAACATTTTTCACAAATATATTCCATATCATATCCGATCCGCAACAAGATACATGATACGTAATTGGGGAACTCTGGTACATGATTAGCAATTTGGCATATATGATTCTAGATGTTGCCTATGATATTAAAACATAGGCTAAACTTCAGTGTAGGGGAAGCTTTTTCTTGAGTGGCAGAAAGCGTATACATACACGAGGTCAATCAAGGGAAGTGAGTTCAATAAGGATATTCCACAATTGCTTGCTCTAATCCATCAAGATAGTTATCAGGTGTGTAAACTGAAGGCAGGAAAAGTATACGCGCGGAATTAAATATTGGGACAAGGCTTATCCAGTTTGATTTTTCACATTGAGCTACTTTGAATGGATGTTTTTTTATACAATACCTCAAACTTAATAACGTAATCCAGAGTAGAGCTGAATGCAAAGTAGCAAGAAGCATACCTTATAATGCTGAAGGCAACAAGGAGTCATTTTCTGCAACGTCCAAATTCCAGCGTCTAAATAGGTAAAGATAATTAACGTTTGGCCAAGCAATTAGTAAAGAATAAAAAGATAACAAAATCGAAGTATTAACTACCTCCCTGTAGCATCTGACTTTAATTCCTCAATATGGCTTGCAATTTTGGCACTCGCAGCTTCAATTTCTATATTCTTCTGGCAAAGCTCCTTCCATTGTGTTGATAAAGCATTTAGTTCGTAAGCAGTATTTTGCTGATCAATCACAAAGAGAGTACCAGAGTCAACTAAGAACGCAGGTATCCTAAAATTACCGTCCCCTTTTTGTAATTTGAATCACCTGATGATACTTTCTTTCTCGATTGACATTTTCTATTTTCTCATTTACTTCAGCAGCTTGTGCTTGCATTCTGGGGAAAAAGGACAATTATTGAGACACACAGTGAAAACTGGAGATACTTAGTTAAATACATGAAAGCACATCTGCTACCACCTACGTTTAACTAATTGTTATAAATCAATTTACAAATTATTGTTGGCAAGAAGTTGGCTGCACCAACTGTTACCGTTCATAATGAACAAAAGTATGATCATTTAGTTTGTGCATTACATATGCGATGGCAATGGAGCTTTCAACATTAAAACAAAGATGCACTGGTGAAAATAATTCTCTTTGTCATCCAAAATTACTCCGTACAAAACAAAGTTGCAAAAGGAAACCAAAAATACTATTTTCCTCTGTCCCTAAATGAATGTCCATTTTCAAGAAATATTTGTCCAAAAATGAATGTCTTTTTTTTTAAAAAAACTTCCTCCCTAAATGTTTTTTACCAATTGTTTTTCACTAGTCTCATTATACTTGCTAAACTAAATGTTTGGAAAGAGGATTACAAGAATATATATGAATCTTTGCCTCTAAATTTACAAAAAAGAGAGTTTTTCAGAATGTCCCTTAAAATGAAATTTGGACATTCATATAGGGACAGAGGGAGTCGTGAGTTGCTTATAGTGATTATGATTCTCCTAAGACTTGCTTAGCAAATACTCCCTCTGTCCCATAATGATAGTCCCATTTGACAGTTCAAACATTTTAACAACCTATTCATTTCCAACAATAACCTTAATGAGATTTAGTCATTACTCCATTACTTCCTCTTCTTCCTTGGTTGACTATCATCAGCCTCTCTCCCTCTTCTTCCTTGGTTGACAATTTTGAAAGTTCAGGGATTTCAAACAAATTTGGAAATCGGACCATCATTTTGGGGCGGGCGGAGTATCTCCGTAGGAGTAGGTGACTAGCACTTAAGTAAAGGGGGTTGGTGGGGGGGGGGGGAGAAGTAAGTTTGAGGTTTCATTTGGTGACAGACCTCTATGTTTAGATGATCTTGGGTGAGCATGACTTGCAATGGTTACACAGACTAGGATGTAGGCCTGCTCTGTGTTCTGGCAATGGTTGTGCTGTGAGAATGACGTTGTTTTCCGACGGTGGGTGCTGATCTAGTTGCAAACTTGGACACTGAAACACTTGAGGCGTGGGTGGAATAGTGACTAATAGCAAAATTTCACATATCAATACCAACTAAAGAAATCTGAAGTCCACAGACATTGCTCAAAAATACGAGCACTTTATATTAGTTTGTGTCCCCTAGCTTAATGCAAGTCATTCTCTGCTTCGGGTTAGTCGGCAGCTGTAACCTGTGACAAATTCACACTCTCCTCTCCCCTCCAATGCTAATCAAAATGCGAGTATCCTTTTTCCTTGCTATATCCACAATCCACGCAAACAATTCCACCAATATCTACACGCCAGCTTTCTTAACATTTGCAGCTTTTGGCAACAGCCTCAACCCACCTACCCCCTCCCCTAACCAACCAGCAACACATAGCTCAAAATAAAAGATTATTACGGATACATAGAAACTATGAAAAAACACATCCATACAAAAAATAGTAAAAATGGAAAGATTAGCAATATCCTCATATGCACTCTGCACAGGATAACAACGACAAACATCCATTGACATGGATGATTCCTTGACCTCTGCCATACTCCACTTGACGGGTCACAATAGTCATAAATTTCCTCATCCGCCAATCTCTTATGAAGCACATATCTGCCTAGAAATTCAGTGATCACAAACACATAGTTGTGAATGAGAATATTTAGAGGGGGGGGGGGGTTCTCTATTTTTATGAAAATCAAGGCCAAGGTCAAGCGTTAAGAAGATGCAGAGTGATGTACTTAACAAGAAATCAAACAATATATTACGAAAGCGTCAAGTAGCGAAAAGAGTAAACAGACCTGGATAAGAAGGCTTCCAGTTGTTGGTTATGTTGTTTCCATACATCAGCACTGTGCTTAGACATCAGGTCCAGATTCTCAAGCCTGAAATGTGATAAATCTGCAGTTCAGTAAAAGTTGGAGCAACTCAATCCCGAACAGCGAGATGAAATGCAGGGAATAGGCGCAGAAGAAAAAAAAACCAAAAAAAAAAAAAACAGAAGAGGGAAAAAACAGGGGACTAGAAGTGGATACGTTGAGACTACAAAATTTATATGATCTCAAAATTTTAAAAAGTCCTTTTACGTCTTTTCAACACTTACTCTAAAATCACAACAGATGGGGGGAAAATGAGATGAGCATAATAATTAAAATTCATTTATAGTTCAATAACTCATTATAGATACCTCACCAAAAATAGATAAAAAGTTCTGAGTAAGTTTGCAATTGCAATCATCTGTGAGAGTTTATAAATGCACATAATCTCTCCAATGTGATCAACTTGGTTCCAGCTAAACAAGTATACATGCAAGTATGAACGTAAATACACACACACACACAATATATATCTATAAAGGCAGGGGGGGTTAGTGTATTCTCGGACTCTTTCCTTTCCTAATATATATAACTTCACACAATGTGTCAAGAGAGCAGCTGAAAATTAAAATAATTACTTCGGAGTAATTATTATGAGGCAACATATTGCATGCACATGACATTCATGTGCTACACATACTTGTAGGAATACATGGATGTATAAGGTGGCTTATTCTAGTGTAACATGGCGAACATTAACCCATGATTTGGTTGACTTGTAATTAAGGTTAGGCTGTGGCTTAAGAGTCGATTGGGCACTGTATCAAGAATAACTTTTCTGGGAGGCTGTCTGCAGCTACCCTTCTTATACCACAGCAAGTGTTAGGTACGTCTAACTAACAAGTTTCTAACCATAAAATCAACATACATAAATATAAGATCCACCACGTAGAAGTTATATCATTTACTAAGTGTCTATTTCCCCCATTTTCTCGTACATGTAAATTCTTAATGAGACTTCTGAGTGGTGTTTTTTTCTCACTCGCTGGCCCCACTTATCTCTCTCTCTCTCTCTCTCCTGCCTCTTCTTCAATCATTATGAAGTTAAGGAAAAAAAAAAAAGAAAAATATTACAACAATAATGTTCATCCAACAACTCTTAATTACAACAACAAAGAACTCTTAATTTCAAAGAAAGTAAACATGATACATCAGTCACGATGGTATACTACTGATGGCTATTAGTATTTAGTCGAATAGACTCCTGTATTCAAGATTTTTCTTTTTTTTTTTTTTGCTTAGTGCATTTACCTATTTCAGCATGTAGTACAAAATACAAATACACCGATCTCTAGTCACCAGGAATCGGCTAAGGCAACCAGAGACTCGTGCTGGATCTTCCAAAATTGTAGGATTTGCAAAAAGTGAATTGTAAATGCCACAACTACACCACCACGTAGTGTTGTGTTGACACTGGTACATTGGTAAAAACGAAGGGTCCAAGAATTTTATCAGATACTAAAAAGCCATATATGTGTGTGTGAGTGTGTGTAAATTTATCAACGTGATACATCAGTCAACATAGTATACTACCAATGGCTATTAGTACGTTTGGTTAAATAGAGTCACGTATTCAAGGTACCTTTTATTTCGTGCTTAGTACATTTACCTATTTCAGCATAACTATAAATACACCTATCTCTAGTGTCACCAGGACTCGGCTAAGAGGACCAGATACTAGTTCTGGATCTTCCGAAATTGTACTAAAATTTTGCACCAAGTGAAGCGTAAATGCCACACCCACACCCATGTAGTTCTGTGTCGACACCAGTACTTAGGCAAAAATAAAGGGTCCAGGAAATTCTATCAGACATACAAAAGCCATTTAAATGTGAATATATCAACCGGAACAGTTTCCTTAATGTTTGACCCAATAGCAGCTCAACACATTAACTTAACAACCTGAGAAGTACTTATAGCAAGAAAGGCAAAGAATCAGCAATAACAACAAACCCATATGCTCAACAGTTACATTACCTAATTATTTGATGCTGAGATAAACGATGAGCTTTCTGAAGTGCTTGCTTCCAGGCAGTTTCATCATTACGTTTGTTCATCAGCGGGACATCAAGTGCATATCTGGATACATCAAGAGGCACAGAAGGTTTTCCAGCTCTCAATAGCTCATAGTCCCTGGCAAGCATTGGATGATCCTGAAATGCATATTCCACAGTACAGCCTGTTAAACTTCATTAATAAGTATCACACCTTGTTCAGTAGCTGTTGGAATAAAAACAACAATCACTGTATGTAACTAAATCTACGATATTCACTCAACAGCAAGTTACACCCATAGTTGTGAAAGGCTAGCGCCTTCCTCGCCCGCCTCGCCATTTTGGCGCCTTTAGGGGTCGACCGCCTATTGGTTTTATGGCGGGCTGTTGTACGCCTTTTTGGCTTAGGCGACGCCTTTCTTGGTTATGGCAAGAGGCGTGAAGCATCCGCCTTTGTCAAAAGGCATAATAAGCGTATGTGTAATGTTAGACCGTGTCATTTTGTAATTTTAGTTTTAATGTTTTAACTTAAAATGTTTTGTTTTAGAAAAACATGGGGTAAAGATAGCTTGTGGTTTGCGAAACAAACAAAAATAGCCCTAATTTATCTCGTGTGATTGAAAGAAAATAAGCGCGATAAACAACTAATTAGGATGACGACAAAGAAGTGTGACAAAAACACTACTGATTGTTTGCTTTATTCTAATATTGAAATAGAGGTTTAAAGTTTTATTATGGTTACTAATTTATTTTGTTTTATCTTTACTTTGGGTTTGATTTTGTTATTTGAAGTTTTAATTATCTCTTATATTCATCTCTAGATATATAGAATAATACGTTTGAAATATGTATTAGATTAATTTCATATACTCCCTCCGTCCCATTTGAAGCTTCACCATTTTGGTGATGGCACACAAATTAAGAAAAGTGATGAGTGTAAGAAGGGTTGTGAGAGGGAAGAAGTTAGTGGGTATGACAAGTGGGGCCTACAATTTAAATATGTGAGAGGGAAAAGTTAGTGGGTATGACAAGTGGGCCCCATAATTTAAGTATGTGAGAGGAAGAAGTGAGTGGGTATGACAAGTAGGGCCTACATTTATTACCATTTTAGGAAAGGATGAAGCTTTCAACGGGACACCCATTTGGGTAAAAGGTGAAGCTTCAAATGGGACAGAGGGAGTATTATTTTCGTTTCTAACATGCTTTGAAATTTATTTTTGCGCTTTTAAACGACTACTTGTTTACTAATTTGAACATCAAATATCTTTTGTCTTAGAATTCTCTTTTTTGGGGTTTTGGTTGTGTTAAGTTGCTATTACGTGTGAAATTATGATGTTTATTTAATGCAAAGTTATAGTTCATAACATGTTTAAGCCTTGTTTAAAAACTATGTTACAAATACATTATTATACTATTTTTTTTGTTCTATTTTACTGCCTTGCTCGCCTTTTGGCCGCCTTTCAACCGCCTCGCCTTTCGTCTTTTCTAGGTACCTCTCGCCCGCCTCGCGCCTTTCGCCTTTAACAACTATGGTTACACCCCCACCGCAGTGAGGCTATGTGAGAAGTTGACAAGAAAGAGAAGCTGCGAAAATCTCCACATTTCTTCAAGGATTGGGAAAATAAAGGTTAAGCCATTGTACATCAGAACACTGACACACATGCACTTTGGCAGAGAAATATAAAAATACACGCACATGAGGTAACGATAAGTTCCAAAAGCCCCACACAAAATCTAAGGACAGTGCACGAAATAATCTCATTCTTTACAGCAAGTACATTGAATGCCATCTGACAGAACTAGATTCTTAATAGAGCTTTATCAATCGTCTTTACAGAGAAAGAATCTACCTTCTTTAGGGGGTGAAGAGGGAATGGGTTTCATTCTTTATTGACGTAAACATTTGATATATGTACTTCCTGGGGGGGGGGGGCAACATCTTGTTCTAACGAAAAGAAGATGTACAGGATCAACTAGCCCAACTCAATGCAGTCTTGTGAGTAGCGATCAGAAACAAGACTTCTTTCCTGAACCCTCTTTCCAAAACTTCGCCGTCTACAAATCTGACCTCTCCCAAACATGCCTCCGTCTCAAGGACCGCGTTCTTGGCCGTTCCGTCGATGCCACCGAACTCATCAAGCTTAAGAAACAGAATTTGGGGTTTTAATTAGAGTTTTCTATTTTCTAATTAGATCCTATTTATTTAAATTTCACATTTTAGTACTTATATTTCCAAAAAGTCTTTTGGAGCAGTCACATGGATGTCATATGTAATGAGTGTTAGTTTTTAGAGTTTTTCCGTTAATAAAGATAACGACGTTAAATTTTGGGTATAAAATGACAACATTTTTTCTGGTCCGATATAAAGTTCGATAGTATAAGTGAAACACGCCTCAAAGTACAATGGACTAAAACGGAGTTTTCCCAAAAAGAAGAAATCAAACAAATGGCAAATAATTAATATTAGAAAGTATGATAAAAGACGAATAAGGAATAGACTGAAAACATTTTATGCTCACACCTTGATACCTTAAAAACCTCAGTGAACATTACATGCGTAGAGCACACACACAAGAAAATTCCACAAAAGAACCCAACCACAAGTCTTGGAGAGCACTTATTAGAACACTTATTAAACTAGATTCTCAGGAAAATTTCTTTCTTATTTACAATAACTCAACTATTTACAGGTAGCGTTAGACAGGGAAAAAAAAAAAAAAACAGATAAGAGCCCAATATACATCTCAAAAAGGGATAAAAACTCAGTAATATGCTTTCACCATTTAGTTTTACAGATCTTGCTCCATAGCTAAGAAACAAGAAACCAAAAACAAACAAAAGAAATAAAGTGTCCACAAACTTCTGAAACCATCCAAATAGCTTGACGTTGACAATCTAAGAAAAGAGATAAGTTACAAATCCTAGATCCCTACCTATTTATGAAAAACAGATATTCGCTGTCCAAAATGCCAAATTTTCTTATTCTCCAGATGATTGAGAATACATAAAGGCAAAGCCTGCGAACTTGATTCATCGTCCTCATCATGGAGGAAGCGCCATATTTTTAAGAAGTTCTCCACCAATCCATACGTACCAGTAAACTTGAAACAAGCTAAACAGAAGTTCCAAATTTGCTTAGTTGCTGGGCAAATGCAATAGTACAGGATCCATGTTTCCCTTCCTTGTAAGCATCTAAAAACACTATATCACAGAAGTGATGCCTTTCTTGAGTTTTTCTCACCGTTTATTGACTCTCCTATTTGAAGCAATTACAAATATTACACACGTACCAGCATCCGCGTAGACCTTACCAAACTTCTCTTACCATAATTCTTCACCTCCGAAATTCTCGAAACAATCTCTACATCCACTTAATCACCAGGGCTTGGTAAACCAAGGTAAATCCTTTATCCAAAAGCACCCTAAGTATAGGAACTTCTCCTTCCAAATTCATCAAGATAATAATAATAATGCAAAAACAAAAATATAATCCTCGCATTTATTCCGATTATTCTCTATCTAAGAAAAATAATAAGAAAGACAAATATTTTCTGTCAATCTAGCTTTCCCATGCAAAATGTCGCCCTCTATTTATTTTTCCCAATTTAGAAAGACTCAGAAGAAGCAGAAATACATAAAGTACTGAAGAAAGCTAGAGTATTCAACACACTTTATCACCAAATGTAAACTTCCTTTCTATCTTTTTTTTCTCTAAGAACTGCCTTTTCTGTAATAATGTGTCCCTGATCATTTTTATCCGACTTGATTCATTTTCCCAAACAATGTCATGCTTATGGTCCTTAATTCCTTTTTAGTGCAATACTAGAGAGATCTTGCAAAAGAGCAAGCCCTACATGAAAAGTTACTCAAACTCATAAATGTTAAACGAATACTATGACTCCTTATACTTTCATTAGTTGAGTTTGTTTTCTTTGAAACGGTTTGTTGAACGTAGTTGGTGAAACATGGAATATCCTCAACTCCAGTGCTTCTTTCTCCAGACTCTAGAGTCTTCAACATAGGTTGGGATGCGAGACCCTTGTGCTAGTTTGTGGTGTTACAAAAGAGAAGGATTATAAAAATCTTAGTGCCTTTAATTGCGTTTTACCACCCTTTTGGATAGAGTTACCTTCAATATCGTTGGGGTTTAATTAGTTGGATAGGAATGGCTTATTCATATTGCAACGAGATTGGCATGCTTTATTTTGTTAATTTACTTGTTTCTTCTATTTTTGTTAGTTATTACTTTTATTTATATAAGCTTCGCGGGCACCACCCCCAAACTTATCTCTATCATACAATCATGTTTTCGATTGAGAAAAAAGAAGGAATAGTGACTGAATGGTTGGATTCTCCTTCACAATAATAAGAAAATACATTTCCTTGAAGAGCATTATCAATCTAGTAAAAGTATTAGATTGTCTACCGAGTACCAACTGATAAAAAATCATGTGTTTTCAATTTTTGTAATCGGGCCAATGCCATAGCTTTGGTGACTGCAGGTCATAACAATGTTGCATTGTGTAGGTCTTCCCTTAAGATAATAGGAAGAAAAGGCTATAACTCACCAACAACAAACTCACCTCGACTTAGAAGTTTTGCTTCAACATTGGTATTACTACCCAAATAGAGTTCGGTCATAAAGACAGAGATGACAACCAAATGGCTAAAACATATAGCAAACAAATAACAAACTACTAGATCCATTCCAACCGAATAGCCCACTTCTATTTTTCGTTTTTAAAGTCCACATGGAACTAACTCATATTAAATTAAATACCTTTATTATGGGTTGGAAATCAATTCTCATCTATTCAAACTACATTAACAATTCTACTGATTAAAATTTTAGAAATTTAAAATCGAAATTGTCATTTTCTAAACCTTAAGTTAACATCTAATCAAGTTGCCCAAATAAAGCCAAAACTAGACTCTCTACCAGGAAGAGAGGAAGCAGCTTTATAATCAAACAGATATTCCCTAAATTCATTAGTGCCATGCCAACTATCACCACAATTATATGCTTTAACTCTCAAACTAGTTATGCAAGATGACTTTCAACGTCATAAAACCTCAATTTTAAACATGATTGCAATACAGTCATAAAACAAGAACAAATGGCAAAACAGACCCTGTACTCAATCAACCCTAGAATTAACTGTTTACATGGGAGTATCGGAAAATGAGAGAAAGGGAGGACCTTGAATTCGAACTTGGGAATAGGAGTTAGATCTTTGAGGAAATCGGAAGGATTTTTGGAGCTTCTACGCATCTCTTCTTCAACCAAACGGTCCACCTCTGCTTTCACTATGGGGTCACCATAGTCGTCGTCGATGTATGGCAATGCGTCGATTACTTCAGCGCCGGTTGACCATGACGACGGCGGAGCTTCCAGCATTAAAGTCTCGCCGCTCGCGTTTCCCGTCGTCGCCATTGTTGCAGCAGCAAGGTCTACCTTTCTCTCTGCTCTGGCGCCCAAGTTCAGCAAGCGCTGATCCTCTACGGTTTTTTTTTTTTTTTGCTTTATCGCTGATCCTCTACGTTGATCCCTTCTTTCCGTAACGATAGCGGTATTTTAGTCTCAATTTTCAAATTAAACATAGTTTTTAAAATTTAAAACTTGTAATTTATATCAACTTCTCTGTTCTCTCCCAACCACCATCTTCTCCAAAACTCATCATCTTCTTCTAAAAATTTTCATCTGGTTTTCCATCTTATTCCTTCAGTTTCCATTCAAGTCTTCATCATTTCCTGAAGAAAACTTCATCTCATACTTCTGGTTTTAATCCACAATAACACAATTGTTTTGATTTCAATGTAGAAATTATAAACAATTGTGTTGTTGTTTTCTATTGTATATTATATATTATATAATAAGAATCTCTCCTAAGTGAGAGCCGTTGTATTCTCTCCTTTGTGAGAGCCTATGTTGGTCTTGTTTGTTTGTTTGTTTGTTTGTTTGTTTGTTTGTTGTTGTATTTTTCTTTTCAAAATTGCGACGATTCTAGCATTTTCTCACAGTGAAGTGAGTTCTGATGTTCTAACTACACAAGGATTGTTCAGAAATTTCGAAATGCTTGGTAGGCGTTTTCTCGCCAACCCGGATTCTGCATATCCCGTGCTAAGCGCAACATTTTACCCGAGGGAGGATTTCGTAAATGCCAGATTGATGCAGTCTCCAAGTTTCGTTTGGAAAGGAATCCGTACGTCTCAAGGTTTAGATATCAAATATAATTCTTGTAAGTTACGAAATAGAACTAATAATGTAATTCTGAGTGAGCCTCCAATCTTTGTGGTGTGCCATCTATTTTTTCTTTATGAATGAATGAATTATCGTTTGCCTTAAAAAAAAAACATAGTTTTTAAAATTTAGAACTTCCAAAATTAAGCGCTTTTTTTTTTAGTCGGTCTCTGTAAAACTAGGGTGGAAAATTGGGTGTTTTGGGTTTACCCATTAAAGTTAAAAATCCATTGGATACCCGGGTATTTTAACTTTAATGGGTAAACCCAAAATACCCAATTTGCCACCCCTATGTAAAACGCGTTTTTCCTAATGGTTTGGAAAAACGTATTTTTCAAAATCATCTGGCGGTCCACAACACACTCACTGGACCTTCGTAACACAGCACCTGGTCATCTTAAACATTGTCACTGGCTATTTATTGTTACTCTAAAAAAAAATCAGAAAAAACTTTCTGGCTATCATTTTCAAAGGTTCTGGCTATCAATCTCATATTCAACTTTATATTTATATCCAAAAGACTTTATATTGATATCTAACCCTTTTGGCTATCACTTTTAAAGGTTCTGACTATCAATCTCATATCTAGAAGCTTTTATATTGATATCCAGAACCGTTGAGAAGTTCTGATTATTTACAAAAATAACCCTTCTGGCTATCACTTTCAAAGGTTCTGGCTATCAATCTCATATGCAGAAGGTTTTATAATTATATCCAGAACCGTTGAGAAGTTCTGATTATTTCTTTTTTCGTGTGAGTTGGGAAAAACGCGTTTTTTCCAAGATTTTGCGATTTTTTTGCCAAAATATATATATATATATATACATATATATATATATACATATATACATATATATATATATATATATATATATATGTTACCAAAAAAAAAAGAGTTTTTAGTCTAGCGTGCGATTACCTCAGCAGCGAAGAGCGGCGATAAATCTGCTGCCTTCTTTAGCTTACTCGGCGTCGCTGTAGACTTAGGGGGTGTTTGGTGCATCAAGCATCGAGTGCTTGATGCTTGATATAATGTAAGAGTGATTTGAAGGTAGGATGCATGAATTTATTCTTTTATTCAATATAAATATGTCCAACATCCTCTTAATCATTGAGAATCAAAATCCTTGCTTGACGAGTAAGAGCCTCACTCAACATCCAACATCTAGCGCCCAAAGTGATCAAATGCATCATACCTCCAAATTACCCTTATATTAAGCATCAAGCACTTGATGCTTGATACGCCAAACACCCCCTTAATCTTCTTCTGTAACTCCTCTGATCCCAATTTCATCAGGCATCATTGCCAATTGACATTAATCAGACAAATTAATTGTGTAATTAAATCCAATTTGATGGTGGTAGGCAGAGCTAGGGTGTTGGTGTCAAGGATTAGAGAAAGAGATAGTCAGAGCCAATCATACATGGGGGGAGAGAGATAATTAATATGAGAGACTCAAATATTATTGATGCCAGTGATACGTATATATAGGGTTACAAATAGTATTCTAGAGTCCTAATCTAATTAGGAAAACTAATACAAAAAGGAAACTAATATTCTAGAATAATCTAGCTTGGTTTACAAGATACAATCTCTATGTTTGGTAACATTATATTTACAATATATGCTAATGCTAGGAATATAATATTCCTTAATACGCCCCTGCAAGATGGACGACTGATAGTGTTGGGTTTCGGTCAAACATGCGCAGCGGAATTTAGCATTTAAAATTTTGAAACCCAAAGCCATGAATCCGTTCATATGATTAAATCAAATACGACATAAGAATAAAGGAATAAACTAACCCTTGATGGCTATCAAATTCTCTTGGTCTTTGGTGGAGGTTTGAAGACTTTATCACGATCACAAAGCTTGAACACGAGCTTTGAAGATGATGATTTTCACCCTCTAGCGGTATCCACACTTCGAACGAATATCAAAGGAGCTTCTTTGATCTTGGTTGCTAGACCAAATTGTGAAACACTTTTTCACAATCAAAAGAACTATATGGAATTTATTTTGTGTATTATTTTGTTCTTCAACCAAGAATGTCTTAGAACAAAATAAACCCTCTCTCAAACTCTTTGAGACTCACAAAATCATTAGCTTTTAGTGCTGGCCGAATTTGGTCTTTTATACACAAGTATGACCTATTCCAAATAGGAAACTTGTGTCAAAATCCGTCCAAAATTCGTTTCCTAATCAAATTAGGAATCTGCCACCCGACAGTACTGTGCGGTCGCCCAAAACCATCTGTGCGGTCGCACAACTATCTGAAACAAAACTGGTACAAAAATGGACTAAGTGTGCGGCCGCCCAGTCCATTATGTGCGGTCGCCCACTTCCCCAGAAAGTCCAGAATTTCCAAAATTCCAATATAGTCCTTTTAAAGATTCGTTCTATTATGTGTGGCCCTCTAGGATTATACTAAGTTGGCAATGGGTTCAAACATGAAACCATAAGATATGATTAGGTTCTAGCAAACCGTCATACCTACCCAATTAGTATAACTAGATACAAGTTCGCATTCCTCTTAGAATATGTCATAATCCTTTTGTCCACGATATCATTGAACACAAGTCATGGTCAAAGAGTCACCTTGTTTTGTTCAATACTTTCTCGATTCCAAATATGTTGATAATCCAAATGACATTGATCCAATCAATTCATTTGAGTCCGGCCGAACATTTATTCAACATCATTCCTACGAGAGGCCCAAGCTTGACATCTCTCCGAGGAGGGACAAATCCATTTAGCTTATTATTCTTCCCTACGTGAATCCGATCATGCCAATCATACCCTTTATAACTACTCGATTAAAAGTAGCGTTTGAATATGTCAAACATAATGTTCATCAAGTGGAAGACTATAATAACTTCATGTCTAAAGATTCATATGACATAACTAATATGAGATATATGTATTACATAGACCATGACATAAATCTCATAAAGCGGGTCATGTCCAGTACCTTGTTCCAAACAAGTACCCATAAATCTAACATGATCATCCCATGATCATTTAGCCTTTATACTAGTGCTTAACAACTACTAGGGACGGAGATTATTATAAGTAAACATGAACAACAATAATAATCAAAACATCTCTTTATTGATATGAAATAAATGATAACAATTACAACGTTTATTAAACGTGCCTAGGGCACCACTACCAACAGATAGGAGAGTCCAATCTTGAAAATAATGAGATGAACCAGGTTGATGAAGCGAGTAGGCTGATGTGATCCCGGTTGTGGATGATGTTGCCATGATCTTTACATTTGTACAAGTAGGGTTTGCACTCCTCACATGGAAGATGAAGTTTACGTTGTAATGACGGGCATTCGGCTTTTACGTCGCGAGACGGGCTTTGGGATTTTAGGTCGCGAGATGGGTTCGGGATTTTACGTCGCGAGACGGGTTCGGGCATTTACGTCGCGAGACGGGCTCGGGCTTTTACGTCGCGAGACGGGCTCGGGCTTTTACGTCGCGAGACGAGCTCGGGCTTTTACGTGGCGAGATGGGCTTTGAGGGGTTTGGCGAGTTCGGGGTTACGTTCGGCCGGGTGTAAGGGTGTGGTTAGGCCGGGTGTAGGTCTATGTTCGGTCGGGTTTGGGTTGGTGGTGTAGATACCCCGGGGGAAACCACGGCTTCAGGCTAGAGCGCGTGAATTATCCTAGGATGTCTAATTGATGTTTTAGAGTCGCCACCTATGTTTTAGAGGAACATAAGAAAAACCTAATGTTTATGAGCCTAAGTTTGATTTACGAAAACAGAGATTCTTTGGGATGAGGGGTTCGGGGGTTAGGTTACGAAATGAGAAGTACTTAAACACCCATTTCGCCCGAGCAAAGTCGGTCTTGCTTGTTCATAATTCACTTTCTAAGATAAATGTGTTCTTCCTACTAAAATGATGATAAAAAGGGGTTTTAGAGTTTGAAATGTAGGGAGATGACTCCTAGGCCAATTCAATGTAATGAAAGGACCGTTGGTGTCATGTCCCAAATGGTTTTGGGTGATTGGACATTTGATTGAAGAAGAAGAAGAAGAAGAAGAAGAAGAAGAAGAAGAAGAAGAAGAAGAAGAAGAAGAAGATAAGTGCTTAAGACATTTACCTATAGTATTCTTCGAAAAGAGAAACTCTTGTAAAGCCTTGAAGAAGAGGTTGAGTACTTTTGTTAAAGAAGTCCTAGAGGAAAAGCCTAGGCAAAGAGTGAGTAAAAAGTCTAAAGTGATGATTTTTCCAAGTCCTCCTCCAATGATGGATTGGAGGGGTTTTTATAGTTGAAAAGTGATGTTTTTTGGTGCCAAAACGGAGTCACAAATATCAGTTTCCCGGGCAAAATCATATAAAATGAGCAAGGGAGAGATTCTTGGGCAGAATCTGTAACTGACACGCCCCAGAAGCGCGCGCATCCCACCTAGGCGGCGGAAGGCGCTCGCGTCTGGCCTCAAGGGGAGGAGGCGCGCGACTCTGAGAAGCGACTTTTGACAGAATGGACTAGAAAGTTAGAACTGTTATTCAGTTTAGCCCCGGGACTTAACGGAGTCCGTCTGGAACTTAACCAAAGTAACAGAAACTAACAGGAAACACTTAAAAGAGGGAGAAACACAAAATCAAGTGTGCAATCGGGTGAGCGGTCCAAGGCGGGGTGTCTACAGAGCCCCTCGGCGGCGTGGATTGCGAAGCAAACGCGCCGACGAAAGACAGACATCCGCCTAGGACATCACCAAGAAAAGGAAAAGACTTGATAAAAGCAGGAATTTGAGATTACGGGGGATAGAGGTGCGCTCCCTGTGTGAGCGGCTTTGAGAGGTAAGGGTGCGCTCCCTGTGTGAGCGGCTTTGCCAATAGCGGGATCCGTTGCTGGAAGCGGGATCTGTTTGCTGGAAGCGGGATCCGTTTGCTGGAAGCGGGATCTGTTTGCTGGAAGCGGGATCTGTTCGCTGAGAGCGAGATCCGTTTGCTGGAGGCGGGACCTGTTTTCTGATAGCGAGATCCGTTTGCTGGAGTGCGGGACCCGGCAGACCGTTTGCTGAAGTGCGGGACCCGGGGGACCGTTTGCTGGAGTGCGGGACCCAGAGGACCGTTTGCTGGAGTGCGGGACCCGGAGGACCGTTTGCTGGAGTGCGGGACCCGGAGGACCGTTTGCTGAAGTGCGGGACCCAGGGGACCGTTTGCTGGAGTGCGGGACCCGGGGGACCGTTTGCTGAAGTGCGGGACCCGGAGGACCGTTTGCTGGAGTGCAGGACCCGGGAAACCATTTGCTGAAGTGCGGGACCCGGAGGACCGTTTGCTGGAGTGCGGGACCTGGGGAACCGTTTGCTGGAGTGCGGGACCCGGAGGACCGTTTGCTGGAGTGCGGGACCTGGGGAACCGTTTGCTGGAGTGCGGGACCCGGAGGACCGTTTGCTGGAGTGCGGGACCCAGGGGACCGTTTGCTGAAGTGCGGGACCCGGGGGACCGTTTGCTGAAGTGTGGGACCCGGGGGACCGTTTGCTGAAGTGCGGGACCCGGGGGGCCGTTTGCTGGAGTGCGGGACCCGGGGGACCGTTTGCTGAAGTGCGGGACCCGGAGGACCGTTTGCTGAAGTGCGGGACCCGGAGGACCGTTTGCTGAAGTGCGGGACTCGGAGGACCGTTTGCCTTGAATGGATGTAGATCTCGCTTGATGATGAAGCAGTGATTCCGTGGATCTCCCCGGACCAAGTTGTTATCGTGAGTCGTACTTTGATGTTTGACTTTGTCTTTTGACGGGGTGTGGGCACAGTTGACTGAGGAATGCTTTGTGCTGGGGATGAATTGTAAAAACTGATCTTTGAGAATAATGAAAGACACCCTACTTTGAGTGTGAGTTTCTATCCTATTTCAGTTTTTAGACCTGCCTTAAGGGCAGACCAAATTAATGTGTGCCCTTTCGAGTGCTTGATGTCATCGTTTTGAGCTTCTCTTGTTGGTGGGATTGATCTTTTCTGTAGATAGAGGGCGTTTGAACGTGCCTGGGCTTCTTTCTTGAACTGACAAGGGCATGTTCTGTTTCTGTCTGCTGTCAAACGCGCGCGCGCCTGGCTTTGGTAGCGGGAGGCGCGCGCATCTGGGATCGCTTGGCGGAGGCGCGCGCTTCTGGCTTGCTGAATTCCAGCCCCTTTCTTTTCTGAGCAGGGCACTCCAATAGCTATAAATTCAAATCATTTTCGATCAGGATGATCACACAGCAATACTCTGCATCCTTTTCTTTACCCTATACCTCAAAATTCTTGTAGCGATGGCCCCGATGACCTTTACTTTTGAAGTCAAGGTTTCCGTCCCCGAAGGTGATAAGTCCGTCCCTATTGCTCCAATTGTGAAGACGCGTCCTAGCGTTTTTGATCGTTTGGGAAGACCAAATGAGGATGTTGTTGCCGTGGATTCCGTGAAGCCGGTGGTCCATGTGAGGGATTATAGGCCTCGTTATTTGCCTAAGAAGAAGAAAGGCAAGGGGAATTCTTCTCATGTGTGGAAGCGTCCCGTGGTTGTTCCGGTCAAAGCTCTCTCTAGCAAGGGCAAGGAGAAGGTTGTTGATGAAGCTCCGTCTCGCCCGAGTGTCTTTTCTCGTCTTGGTGGTCTCGAGAATGCTCCGCGTCCCTCCAAGAAGACTAAAGGCCGTCCCCAAAAGCGATGGGTCCCCAAACCGAAGAAAGATTAAATATTTCTTTGTACCATATGAGATTGCAATTTAGGATAGACCACTTGTTAGGATTTAATGTTTTAATGTCTTTTATTAGCTCAAAATTTTCGTTGTGATGATAATAATGATTCAGTGGACGAATAAAAATTGCATCTTGTTAATTTGGAAATGATTTGGGTATTTGTTTATGTTTTAGACCGCACCCGAAGGTTGCCTACGTTCCTCCAGTGTAGAGGCTCAGGTCTCCGTAGTTCAAACAAACGAAGACCATTTTTTTTTTTTTTGTGTGCACCCTGTTTTTTGCCTAGACCGCCCTTTCGGGTTTTCAATCTAGCGGGCTTCTTTTTTGCACATGCTCTAATTTTTGCCTAGGCCGCCCTTGCGAGTTTTCAACCTAACGAGCTTTTTTTTTTTTTTTCTTTTTTTTTTGTTATGGTCTTCGTTTATTAGACGTAGAACCTCTTTAATTTGTCGAGGTTGACTTCCTTTGGCAGTTGATCTCCGTCTAAATCCACAAGTCGGACTGCACTGCCGCTTAGTATCTTCTTGACTACGTACGGACCAATCCATCGGGGTCCCCATTTTCCAAGGGGGTTCATGGCATTAGGAGGGTGTTGTCTTAGGACCAAATCTCCCACATTGATGTTTCGGGGCTTCACCTTTTTGTTGAAAGCCCTAGCCATTCTTTGTTGATAAGCCCTCGTACGTTCGATTGCCCTTAGCCTTTTCTCGTCGAGTAGGGCTAGCTGTTCATATCGACTTTGCATCCAATTGACTTCATTGAATTGGTTCTCGAGGAGGACCCGCAGGGACGGAACCTCGAGCTCTATTGGTAGCACAGCTTCGGAACCATATACCAGTGCATAAGGGGTTTCTCCAGTCGCTGTCCATATTGACGTGCGGTAGCCCCATAATGCTAGAGGTAACTTTTCGGGCCAATCCCTTCCAGTGGAGGCCATTTTCTTCACAATGGTCTCGATTGTCTTATTAGCTGCCTCGACCACGCCATTTGCTTGAGGGCGGTATGGAGATGACTTGTGCTTAGTGATCTTGTATTCTGCCAGGAGTGCGTCCATCTCTTTCTCGAAGTGAGAGCCGTTGTCTGAGATGATCTCATGAGGAACGCCGTATCGGCACATGATGTGGGTTTTCACGAATTCGGCCACTTTCTTGGCGTTGAGAACTCGGTAAGCCTGTGCTTCGACCCATTTTGTAAAGTAGTCAACGGCTACTAGGACGAAAGATTGCCCATTGCTTCCAGTAGGGTGAACTTTGCCGATGATGTCATACTAGATCATGTTGTGTGTATATAAATTGTTTATGTGCCAAGCATGATATAAATATTGGATTATATGATGTTTATGTGTTATGTGATTTTATGTGGTTTATTGTTTTACAACTTTAATCGCACGATTCAATCGCAATAAATATTATGATGGATTCTGAATTGTTTGATTATTAATTCTGATTGGATCATGGTTTTAATAATCGGGGAAAGACAATTTTGAGACAAATTTTCGAACTTCAAAATTCCTTCTGATATTTTGGGCGGCCGCACAGTTCACTGATTCTATTCTGATTTTGGTTAAAATTGGAATTTGGAATTTTCGAGAGGTCCAACAAAACCAGTAACAGAACCAGTCCAGATTTGCTGATCTGGAATGGGTTTTGGGTAGTTGGTTTGTGTGTGGATTTTTGGGTTTGATTTTCCTATTTGTTTTAGTCTTGTGATTCCTAGATTGGTTCAAGTTTTGGATGGCTAATCTGCGTTCATCGAGATTGTGTTTCCCAAAATTGATCGCAATCAAAGTTTCAAAGATAAAACGAAGTTAGAATTATGAAGAGTTCATAATTGCTAAAATTGAGAAACAAAGTTCTTGATTCAAAGTTTGGAGATCCATGTGGAATTGTGAATGCAATTGGCCTACGTTCATCGAGACCATCTATTGCTTAGTTTCGGCCACATGGACTACTTTCTTGGTCTCTTGAATTAGTGCGGGATTGTGGTTGCCTAATGGCTTAGTTCGACCGCACTTCTTGTTGTCTTGATTTGGAGATAATAACCAAAGTTAAAATAGTCTCATCCTCATAATCATGGAGAAACTAATGACACATAAATGTTATGCTTAAATTAATGATGATTAATTTAGTGACTAAACTTGATGCGTAACATGTTTATCTTGTGTGCTAATAAATATGTTGTATGCTATATGGTGATGAACCTTCAAGAAAGTTTTAAGTCCTTTTTGCCACGCCATGATTAAAACACTTGTAAGTACACGGGTACTTTCATGTGGGCTCGCCAAAGCGAGGTGCATTGATTTTATCTTTGTATGAGCAAGATGAGTGAATAAGAGTTTCCTATGCGTTTAAAATGGTTGGACTTAATTAGGCGTCAAAATAGTTTTGGGCCTAGGCAAAGATGAGATTAAACATGCTTTTGAAATTGGATCACTAAGAATTATATTGGATATGATTGACAAGAAATTATCTACCTAATTAATTTGATTTTGAGCGGTCCGCCAAAGCGGACTCAAGATTAAATTAAAGTTGGATCTTAGCCCAATTTAAGAGAATCTCAAAAAGAAATCTAAGAGTCATATGGGATATGATTGACAGGGTTGTCTACCTAATTAATTTAATTTTGAGCGGTGCGCCAAAGCGTACTTAAAATTAAATTAAAGTTGGATCTTAGCCCATTTAAATTATATTATACATTGGATGTATAAGAAGGTTATATAATTTAGTGGGAGTATTTTTGGAAAATACATTATTTATCTCTTTAATGAGATTGGTACTTGTAAAATTTTGGAAATTTTGCATTGGTTGTAGATGACAACTAAAATCGTTGCGATTAATCCTTGATAAGGATAATGCTTCAAGAGAATGGTACAAACTTCATGGATTGGATCCTGAGCCTAAGAATCGTTCTAAGGCAAGAAGATGGGTTGTACATTCTTGATGGGCCTATTCCTAAAGAACCCAAAGCCGGAATAGACAATCACAAGAATCATGAGTATGATTCTAGGAATGTGAGTTGTCTTATGCTCGCGATTATGTGCTCAAAACTCCAACAAAGTTTGGAACTTGTAGAAGTCTATTAGATAGGCGTGGAGTTGAGTTACATGTTTCAAAGAGCAATCTAGGCAAGAAAGGTATAAAACCATTATTGCATTCACTTCTTGCAAAAAGAGTAAAGGGCAATAAGTGGAACCTCACATGCTTAAGATAAAGGCTACGTAGAACATCTTGAGAAACTTGGTTGTCCAATTGGATTGGAACAAGCCACGGATCTCATTCTTGATTCATTGTCCAATAGTTATAATCACTTTGTGATGAACTATAACATGCTTGGAATGAATAAGAATCTCTCCGAGTTGCATGATATGCTGAAAAACTGCGGAGATGAAGATAATGGAGAAAGGTTCTCCAATACTCATGGTTCATGATGGAAAGGAGGCCAAATGCCAAAAGAAAAGTAAGACAAGAGTTGTCAAACCTAAAAGAAATAATTTTGGTTATAATAATAACTCTAATAGATGCAATTTGGTAAAATGGCAATTGGATTGACCATTTAGAATTGTAGTCAAAATTCTGGGTGATCAATAAAAGGAATGGTAGTCGGACTACCACTCGGAATATTTATGTTATAGATTATTCTTTCTAAATTTAATTATTGGGTATTGGATACCAGAATAATTAGTAAGATGAAAGACTACTTATAGTAAAGTTTTATCTACAAACAGTAATGATGCAATGGTTGCAACATTGTTCGTAGAACACTTGTAAAGTGACTTTACTGACGAAGTAGAAAACATTATTTTGTTATAAGATAATGAAGGATATTAATTTCTTATTTGGAATAAGAAAAATGCTTTATTTATTATGATTTACTTCATTGTGTTATCATATAAATAAATCTTATATCCTAAATCTTGAAGAACAAAGTAATAAAGACTATAACATAAATAATTAAAATTCTTTATGCATTATTGTTTTGATCAAATAAATGAGAAATGCATATCTAAAATTCCATGGGACGGAGTTTTAAGTCATATGATTTGGAATCACATGATTTATGCAAATCTTATTTACTTGGATCAAGACATCTTTTACTATGATTAGTTAAAAGGATAATGTCTTAATTGACCCAATACATTTCGATGTGTATGGTGCATTAAGAAGAAATGCTAAAAGAGAATTTTGGTTATACTTGGTAAAACTATTCAAAAATTATAATTGGATCATGATGATGAATAATTAAACCAAGAATTTGACAGTCATCATTAAAGTTGTGAAATGGTTTCACAAATTAACTTCACTAAGAATATCATTCTAAATGATATGTCTGCGTGGAAGTATAAGAACCTTATTGGATACGGTTCGTTGGATGACAAAGTCAAAGTGATCTTCCATTATTCATTTTGGGGTTATGTATTTAAAACCGCTATGATTATACTAATCTGAATTCCATCAAGAGAGGTTAAATGGTGAAAGAAAACTTGGTTTGTCTTTCATAAAGATTTAAGATGGTGAGATCTTTTTTTTGAAAAGAGTTGTCTGGGACACACTCACATTTAAATCTAATAAATATATTTTCATGGGATATCCTAAGAAAACTTGAGGATATAATTTTACTCATAAGAAACAAATGGTTTGTTGATTATGATGATACTTTTCTAGATAAATGGTTTATCTCTAAAAGAATCAGTGGGAGTAAAATGTATCTCGAATGGTTCGAGACCTAGAAAATATATATTTTAACCTAAGATGGAAGTTGAACAAGTTTTCACAAGGAGTCGTGAAAAGTCCGTTCAAAAGATATACAAGAACTTGCGTATGTGATAGGACACAATCTATTGCAAGAAATATTGGATATTTCGAGATAGAAAGTGTTGAGGTAAAGTTCATTTGGAATGAAGTATTTACCATCTATCAAAGATGCAATGTCAACTCCACATATTTAGATTAATGACTTGGAGTCATGAAATCTAAAAGGCAACCCATGTGTAATAATCAAATTTGGAACTTGATCATTCTAACCTAAGGTGTAAAAACCAAAGGAGAGGAATGAGTTTTCTTGGAGAAAATTTTACATGGATAGCAAAGAAATTTACTAGAATTCTCGTAGTCACATGTTCATATTTGGAATATGAAAATTGACGAAATGATGTCAAAACTAGTGTTCCTCAACGGGAACTCACTTAAGGATGTATTGGATACAACCTAAAGGTTTTGATAGTCAAGAAAATTCTAAAAGGTATAAAAGTTGCGAAGATTCATTGGATGGATTGAAGCAAGCTTTTGGGAGTTGGAATCTCCGTTTTGATAAGTCATAGAGCTTGGCTTGATCAAGAACGAAGATGAATCTTGTATATACAAGAAGATTAGTGGGAGCATGGTGCTATTCCTTATCTAATATGTGGATGACATATTGCTCATTGGAAACGACATTCCTATACTTTAATCTGTAAAGACTTGGTTAAGAAAGTGTTTCGCAATGAAGAATATGGATGAAGCCGCATAAGTCATTGGCATTAAGATCTATAGAGATAGTTCAAGGAAGCTAAATGGTTTAAAGCCAATGTACATACATTGACAAAGTCATAAGAAGATTCTGCAAGGAAAATTCTAAGAGAGGACATTTGTCAGTGTTACATGGAGTTTCTCTAAGCAAGACTCAATGTCCTAAAGACAAAAGATGAGCATGAGAAAATGAATGAGATGCCATTTGCTTCGGCAATTGGATCCATGATGCCATGATATGTACTAAGCCGGATATATCTAATGCTTGGAGCATGACGAGTAGATATCCATCCGACACTGGTGAGATTCACTGGATGGCTATGAGAGCGATTCTTAAAGTACTTTAGAAGAACTAAAGATTCGTTTATAATCTATGAAGGTATGGAAAATGATCTCGGATGCATGCTTCCAAACCAACAAAGATGATAATAGATTGCAATCAATTTTTGTGCATATGTCAAATAGTGGAACTGTAAGTTGGAATGGTTCCAAGCAGAGTACAGTCACTAATTCTACATACTAAAATCTAAGTATATTGCTGCATTAGATGCTGCAAAGGAAGTTGTTTGGATTAAGAAGTTCATTGGTGAACTTAAGATGGTTCCTAGTATTGCTAATTCAATAGACTTTATTAGTGATAATAGTCGTGCTATTGATCAAGCAAAGGAACCAAGGGCACATCCTGAATCCAAACACATACTTAGGCGTTTTCTTATCGTTCGAGGAGTCGTTGATAAGAGAGACGTACATATATGCAAAGTACCAACTAATGATAACGTTACAGACACGCTAAACAATGAGACTTCCATAAAGCTAAACATGATGGTCATGTTAGGTCCATGGGTATTGGATACCTAGGGAATTGGGCCTAGGGCAAGTGGGAGATTGTTGGTGTTGGTGCCCTAGGCACGGTTGTTAAACGTTGTATAAGTTATCATTTTATTCATGATGATAAAGAGATAATAAGATTATTATTGTTGCTCATGTTTGCTTATAATAATCTCCGTCCCTAGAGCTTGTTAAGCACTAGTATAAAGGCTAAATGATCATGGGATGATCATGTTAGATTTATGGGTACTTGTTTGGAACAAGGTACTGGACATGACCCGCGGTATGAGATTTATGTCATGGTCGATGTCATATATAAATCTCATATTAGTTATGTCATTTGAATCCTTAGACATGAAGTTATTATAGTCTTCCACTTGATGAACATTATGTTTGACATATTCAAACGCTGCCTTAACACGGTAGTTATAAAGAGTATGATTGGCATGATTGGATTCACGTAGGGAAGAATAATAAGCCAAATGGATTGTCCCTCTTCGGAGAGATGTCAAGCTTGGGCCCCTCGAAGGAATGATGTTGGTGAAATGTTTGGCCAAACCCAAATGGATTGATTGGATCAATGTCATTTGGATTATCAACATATTCGGAATCGAGAAAGTATTGAACAATACAAGTTGACTTGTTGACCATGACTTGTGTTCAATGACATCGGAGACAAAGGGATTATGACATGTTCTAAAAGGAATACGAACTTGTATCTAGTTATACTATTTGGGTAGGTATGACGGTTTACTAGAACCTAATCATATCTTATGGTTTCATGTTTGAACCCATTGCCAACTTAGTGTAATCCTAGAGGGTCACACACAAATAGAACGAATTGTAAAGGACTAAATGGGAATTATGGAAAAATATCAGTGTTTGGCTCTGGCACGGTCGTGCGCCTTAAAATGGCACGGTCGTGCCATAAATCCAAACCAAGGCAAACCTGTCGACATGATTGGCACGACCGTGCCAAATTACCAAGCACGACCGTGCCGAAAATAGGCGGCTTGGGAATTCGTGCGGACTAGATGGCACGACCGTGCCAGATTGTAGGGCACGACCGTGCCAGTCAAGTCGGCCAGAATTCCTTGTTGCCTAATTTGGTGACGGGATTTAGGTTTCCTAAGTCCTTAAGGGTTAAGGATTAGGACCTATTTAAGGATCCTTTCAGCAGTCATTAAGCACACATTATGAGTGCCTCCAAAGGGTTTTGGGAGGTTATTTTTTCTTGTTCTAAGATCCCAAAAGTGAAGAACAAGAATATTCATAATTCCATATAGTTCTTACAATTGTGAAAGCGTGTTTCATAATTTGGTCTAGCAACCAAGATCAAGTGTTCTTGATATTCGTTCGTGGTGTGGATACCGCTAGAGGGTGAAACTTATCATCTTCATAAGTTTGTGATTCTTGCTTTGTTCGTGATCAAGATTTCAAGCCTCCATCGAATTCAAGGTTGCAAAATCAAAGGCATCAAGGGTTAGTATTCTAGTATTCATTATGTTGTATTTGACTTAATCATATGAATGGATCTATGGGCTTTGGGTTTCATAAATTTTAAATGCTTAATTCCGCTGCGCATGTTACTACGAAACCCAACATCTTCTTGGCCAACATAAACCCGTTCATATGGGGCCCACATTCACCTTCGTGAATCTCGTGCATTATTTCTTGAGCTTCGGTCTCATTTGCACATAGGAGATTGATCCCCTCGTGATGCCTTTTGTAGACTCTGTCCCCAATCAGTACATATCGGGAGGCTAGTCTTTGCAATGCCAATTGAGACTTCTTATTGCCGTTCTCGGGATAAGTACCATCCTTGAGGAAATTCATGATATCTGCATACCATGGGGAGTTTTTTTGGACCTCGTTGATCTCAATACTCATGCAGTATGCCGGACTGTTTCGTCGGGAAATTTTGAAGGGCTTCACCATTTTACCCTCAGGCATTTCGACCAGTGAAGCGATGGTGGCTAGTGCATCAGCAAAACGGTTCTTGTCCCTTGGCAGGTAATTGAAGGTGATTTCTTGAAATTGTTCAACCAATTCCTCGAGATGTTGACCATACCGTTGCAGTGTTGAGTCTTGAATCTTCCATTTTCTGGATGTCTGGTTGATGATGAGCAAGGAATCACCAAATACTTCTAAACTTGTGACATTTCTTTCGAGGGCTGCTTCGAGCCCCGCTATGCAAGCTTCGTACTCAGCGGTGTTGTTAGTGGCTTCAAATTCGAGGCGGATGGCAATTGGAGTATACATGTCCTTTGGATCAACAAGTAACATCCCTATGCTATACCCATGCTTATTGGCTGCGCCATCGAAAAAAAGTTGCCACTTATTTTCCTCTGTTGTAGCGCAAATTAAATGCTCGTCGGGGAACTGTATATCTTCCCCCTTCACTTCGTCACACGGAAATTCGGCAAGCTGATCACTGAACACTTTCCCCCTGATGGATTTGAGTGTGACGTAAGTGATATCGTAGCCGGCGAGCATGAAATACCATTTGGCTATTCTTGTTGACATGAAAGGCTTCTCAAAGATGTAGCGGAGCGGGTCCACTTTTGCTACCAACTTGATTGGGAAGGCCTCCATGTAATGCTTGAGCTTTTGAGTAACCCAAACCAATGCAGCACAGGACTTCTCTAAGACAGAGTAGTTATTTTCAGCTCCTTGAAACCGGCGGCTGACAAAGTAGATGGCATTCTCTTTTGTGGAGTCTCACTGTTCTTGTGATAACATAGCCCCTAGGGCTTCATCATTGACAGTGAGATAGAGTAAGAGAGGCTTCTCTTCGTGTGGTGGAACCAAAACTGGAGGGCATGTCAAGTAATGCTTCATTTGGTCGAAGGCTTCTTGGCACCTATCGGTCCATTCTAGAGCCACATTCTTTTTGAGTAGCTTGAAGATTGGCTCACACATGGAAGTGAGTTGGTGCACAAACCAACTGATGTATTGGAGTCTGCCCATGAAACCTTTGATTTATTTCTGCGTCCTTGGGGGAGGCATGTCAATGATTGCCTTGATCTTGGCGGGATCGGCTTCAATTCCTCTTTCAGTGACCATGTAACCAAGAACCTTTCCTCTGATGACCCCAAAAGTGCACTTTGCGGGATTGAGTCTCATGTTGTGTTGTCGAAGCCTTTCAAAGAACTTGCGAAGGTCGATCAAATGTTGACCGTTGGTTCCCTTTGAATGGATGATCATGTCGTCTACATAGACCTCTATTTCTTTATGAATCATATCGTGGAATAGATCAGTAATAGCCCTCTGGTAGGTAGCCCCAGCGTTCCTTAGTCCGAACGGCATGACTGTGTAGCAGAAGGTCCCCCACGGAGTTGTGAAAGCTGTCTTGTATTGATCCTCTTCGGACATGAGAATCTGATTGTAACCGGCAAACCCATCCACGAATGAGCGGACTTCATAATTGGCAGTTGAATCGACGAGCATGTCGATGTTTGGTAGTGGAAAATCATCTTTCGGGGAAGCTTTGTTCAAATCCCGGAAGTCCACACAAACTCGAACCTTGCCGTTTGCCTTTCGGACTGTCACAATGTTGGCTAGCCAAGTTGGATACTCAATGACTTTGATGAAACCCACACTGAGGAGCTTTTCAATCTCTTCTTTGACTTGTAGAGACCATTCTGGCTTGATCTTTCTGAGCTTCTGCTTTACTGGCTTGGCGTCCTCTCTTATCGGAATTCTGTGCTCTGCGGCCTTTCTGTCCAAACCCGGCATGTCTTTGTATGACCATGCGAATACATCCACAAATTCTCTGAGCAGTGCAGTCAGTCTGTCTTTGTCTTCCCCCTTGAAGAAGCTGCCAAGCTTTGTTTCTTTCGGCTCTTCGTCGGTCTCCAGATTAACAGTATGCAATTCTTCATCAGCCCCTGGACCATTTTCACCACGACAACGAACCTGTTGAGCTAGTTCATCTAGGTATGTTATGTTTTCGTGGTCTATTTCATCATAATTTGAATCGTTATTAACTTGTTCATTAAGTTCGTTATTAGTTAATTCATAATTTACGATGTTTGTAATCTCGGGGTACTCAGAAATATCGAATTTTTCATTAGCAAAGAAAGGAAACACACGCTCGGCTATTACCTCCATATCCTCTTGGGTGAGGGCATTAGAAACACTCTCGGACTCGAAAGTAAGTGTGAGCCGCTCTTCCTTTGTTGCTGTGGGGGGTATGCAACCCATTTCTCGGATCAAGAAATCCTTGGATACTAAAGGCCCCTTCGTTGAATACCAGTTGTTGATTGGCTCGGAGCTTGGCTGAACCTTGCTAATAGATGGGCTCTCCATTTCTGTGTTGTCGGAGATGGCGTTGACTTGACAATCGTCCATGATGGCAAATTCTTCGAACATGGAGGCTAGATCGGATAGTTCTTCCCCCCACGGTAATCTCCACCTCGGACTCTATAGTCACCTTCTTGCCCCACCACTCTCGGGGTGACATTGGAGTAGGTTCCCTTTCTAGTGCCGGTATTTCACAGTCGGTGAAGATCTCGAGACCGGGCTTTCTGACGCCCTTGTCGTTAACCCATGGTTCGGGAAAAATCATGTATGGAACATCTTCCCCTTGGCGAACGAAATAACCATTTAGTGTGTTGCGGTAGGGTTTCAAGTCAGGGATTTCATATCGTCGACCTTCTTTGCGAGCTTGGGTCCTTTGATTTTTGACTGCTTGCTCGTACTTCAAGTCATCCTTGGTAGGCTCGTATCCCAGACCAAACTTGTTCTTGACAAAAGGAACTTCCACGGGGTGTAATATCCCTTGTTGATGTTTCCCTAGGCCGAGACCGAGAAAGTGATTCATGTTCCTCATCATGCGGAGGACTTTAGGATTGCTGGGAACCCACTGTCTGTTTCCCCCTTCTTTGTCAATGGTGTTGACGCCGGAGAGAGTGGCATCTTCTATCCCGTGTTGGACTTGGTGAACGGGTTGTCCCCCATTTCTGTGGATGGTGACATTTTCAGCCATGATAGTGACTATCTCGTCCCCGTTTCTGATCTTGACACACTGATGGAGAGTGGAAGGTACCGCATTGGAACTGTGGATCCAAGGTCGGCCCAGAAGTAAGTTGAATGAAGCAGGGACGTCAAGTACTTAGAATGGGACGGACATGATCATGCTTCCAAATTCGATATCAACTTCTAACATTCCCATGACTATACGGACAGTGATTTCGTACCCTCTAATGACTTGTGTGGAGGGTTGTAAATCGGAGCTTTTGAGCCCCAGTATGCCCATGACTCAGCTAGGCATTAAGTTGAGTGCAGAGCCACCGTCTACTAGAACCCTTGAGATAGGTCTCCCCCTTGCCCTTACTTTGAGGTAGATGGCTTCATTGTGTTCGGACCCAAATGGTGGGAGGTCCATGTCGGCAAAAGTGATGACATTGCCGAAGTGAATGTGACCTATCATTGCCGTGAGGTCCTCGGGAGTCGTATCGGGAGAGACTGATATGTCATCCAAGTTCTTGATGACGAGGTCTCGGTGTTTCTTTGATGATGCAATAAGGTCCCAGATGGATATGTTGGCTTGCGTCTTCTTGAGCTGTGTTAACAAAGGATCTTCGGGTATGTCGCGTGCTTGCGATCTTTGAAAAGAGGTGCTGGTTGCTGCAGTATTGGGAGGGATTGTGCTCGTTGTTACTCGACCATTGCGAGTGAGCACGTTCACGGTCCCTTGTAGCTTCTTCTTCCTATTCTCTAAGACTTCCCTCATAATCTCATCATAAGTCATAACATAACAAGAATTATCAAGTTTATTCATATCATCGGAGCCCTCATTCACAATTGGGATCGAATGAGTGGTTCCTTCAAACTCTCCTACCTCTATTACATTGACACCACCCTCATTAGGGATTAGGAATTCCTTCTTGTCTATGAGGTCTTGGATGGTGTTGCGGATGGAGAAGCAATCCTCGGTGAGGTGGCCGGTGCATTGATGATAGTCACACCATTTGTGGTGAGCATGATTGGCACGGAGCGGTTGTGGTTGCTTGTACCCTTGAAGAGGGGTGATTTGTCCCTTGGCCTTTAGAGCTTCATAGGCCTCGGTGATGGTCATGCCGTTGAGAGGAGTGTAGACGCGGTCGTTTTGGAACCGCTTGCCTTGTGGTGGAGGAACCTTCTTGTAATTCCCCTTGTCAGTAGTAACGGCATTGACAGAGCCTCTTTGTTGGAACTAGAGGCGGCCTTGTATCGGTAAGTAGGAATGGCCTTCTTAATCTCCTTGAGCAAGTCATCCATGCGTACCCCCGCCTCATACATTTGGGAGAAGTAGGAGTAGCAAGCCCCACTTAGGTGGGTGCGGAGATCAATCTTGAGAGATTTGAGAAAGATGTCCATTTGCTCTTTTGTGTTCGGCCTCTCAACAATTTCAGAGAGCTTGTCATTCCATCTCCTTGTGAAGTCGATGAAGGACTCGTTGTCTCTTTGAGTGGTATTCTCGAGCTCTTTCCTTGTGGGCCGGTGAGTGGTGTTGCCTTGATATTGATTCTTGAAGGCAAGCATGGCGGCATCCCAATCAAGACGGACAGTGAGCGGGAGAGTTGCATACCAATCCTTGGCCGCCCCCTCGAGGGTGAGAGGAAAGCATTGAGCCATAACTTTTGGGGAGACCTTCTTCGGAACCATAGCCCAAATGTAAGTCTCGATGTGAGCCATCGGGCATGAGTTGCCCTTAAACTTGCTAATGTCGGGCATCTTGAATTTGTCGGGAAGGGCGGCCATCGTGCTCATGAGGATGGATGACTGATAAAGGCTTGTGTTGGAGCCTTTTCCCATGTTGAGGCCGTCAAATTTCTGATCAATGTAGGCCATGATGGAATCGACCATTTTGGGGTCGTTGTTGTCGGTGCTTGGTCCCCCCACTTTTTTGGTGCGGGCGCTGACATATGGGCTTTCAAACAAACCCTTGGTCCACTCGGATTCCTCGTTGTCATTAACCCCCTTGTTCTTGGAGAGTTTGAGGAGCTTGGCTTTCAGTTGGTCAACCTCGGCCTCGTGGGCCTCCCTTTGACTGTCGACATGAGCTTTCCACAAGGCTTCTTTGGTTTGAGCCTCGTTGTTGAGAGTGGTGATTTGTTGTTGGAGTGTTTGAACCATGGCAGAAAGATGTTCGAGAGTCATGGCGTTGTTGGTGTTGGAGTTGCCGGCCATTGATGATGTAGAAGCTGTTGGAGTGACCGGTTCACGGACAAGCCTGTTGGATGAATCTCTGTAGATGCGGAGAGTACCAATCGGACCTATAATTGGAGAAGTAGCCCTTGTCAGTCTCGGTTCACACTTTCGGTCCATGAAGAGGTTGAGAACACACAGTTGGGCACACGACTCGAACCACATAAGAAAAAAAAGACTCCTTTTTTTTTTATAAGTCGGAGGGAATGGCTCCCTTTTGGGGTTTCTAAGAAAATAATGGAATCGTCACACTAGTATATAGACCATCTCGCGGTCCCATATACTCATCGGATTCCATCACGTTTGTGAATCCTACATGTATCGGGATTAAACTAAATTAATGTAGTAAAGCATACATGCGGGGACGGATTTTTATTTTCGTCCAAAATAACCACTTTTGGGGACGGATTTTTATTGCGTCCGTTTCAACAAGTTGGCATGTATGATTTGAAGACATTAGTTTAGGGAAATCTCGGTACATGGAAACCGACTTGAGTCATGGAGTGTTAGACCCTAACTAGAATTGTGTGGTTTGTGCTCGGCTTGAATATGAGGCTTAAAGGTCACCCCCGGCATGTAGTCATGAACTACGCCACGGGCTGAGGTTTACCGCTTCGAAAGAGCCAAGGTCGAGTGGAGCTTGAAACTTTCTAGGACGGGCCTCGACGGGTTTGGGGTTGGACTTGTGCGACTCGATAGTGAGCAGTTCATAGGAGTAATGTGTGTGAGGTCTATCACGTGACAAAAAAATTTTATTTTTTTTTTGAAAAGAAAAGACAAGAACACATAAATTACAACTCCCGAATCACCCGTGTGACCGGTAAATAAAACATAAAAATAAACAGTCCAAGGGTTCAATTCTGTTCTGATGCAGGCAACTATGCCCACACCCCACTGTTCTGTCCAGTCACTGAAACCTGTTATTGCCCTGGAAATTGGCCCAGAAGCGCGCGCCTCGGGCTAGTGTTGTGGGAAGCTCGCGCCTGGCGCATAGAAACTGGGAGGCGCCCGCTTCTGGGCTCACCTGTCAGATCATCAGAAACTTATGGACTCAGGGGATTACTGTGGTCCTGGTTGTGTGATGGAACCCCTGCAATGTTTGTTAGCACGAAATAATAGGAAGAATAGGAAGAACACATGGAAGGTGGGCGATTCTGGAATTTGACGCGGGACGCGCGTGCTTTGGACCATGAAGGTCCGAGGCGCGCGCTTCCCATGTCAATTTCCAGAATGCCCAGAAAAGTGAATTATGAACAGAAACACAAGTTTAACCCTCGAGCGTCCCCAGCGGAGTCTCCACTGTAGATACCCCGGGGGAAACCACGGCTTCAGGCTAGAGCGCGTGAATTATCCTAGGATGTCGAATTGATGTTTTAGAGTCGCCACCTATGTTTTAGAGGAACATAAGAAAAACCTAATGTTTATGAGCCTAAGTTTGATTTACGAAAACAAAGATTCTTTGGGATGAGGGGTTCGGGGGTTAGGTTACGAAATGGGAAGTAGTTAAACACCCATTTCGCCCGAGCAGAGTCGGTCTTGCTTGTTCATAATTCACTTTCTAAGATAAATGTGTTCTTCCTACTAAAATGATGATAAAAAGGGGTTTTAGAGTTTGAAATGTAGGGAGATGACTCCTAGGCCAATTCAATGTAATGAAAGGACCGTTGGTGTCATGTCCCAAATGGTTTTGGGTGATTGCACATTTGATTGAAGAAGAAGAAGAAGAAGAAGAAAGAAGAAGAAGAAGAAGAAGAAGAAGAAGAAGAAGAAGATAAGTGCTTAAGACATTTACCTATAGTATTCTTCGAAAAGAGAACCTCTTGTAAAGCCTTGAAGAAGAGGTTGAGTACTTTTGTTGAAGAAGTCCTAGAGGAAAAGCCTAGGCAAAGAGTGAGTAAAAAGTCTAAAGTGATGATTTTTCCAAGTCCTCCTCCAATGATGGATTGGAGGGGTTTTTATAGTTGAAAAGTGATGTTTTTGGTGCCAAAACGGAGTCACAAAGATCAGTTTCCCGGGCAAAATCATATAAAATGAGCAAGGGAGAGATTCTTGGGCAGAATCTGTAACTGAAACGCCCCAGAAGCGCGCGCATCCCACCTAGGCGGCGGAAGGCGCGCGCGTCTGGCCTCAAGGGGAGGAGGCGCGCGACTCTGAGAAGCGACTTTTGACAGAATGGACTAAAAAGTTAGAACTGTTATTCAGTTTAGCCCCGGGACTTAACGGAGTCCGTCTGGAACTTAACCAAAGTAACAGAAACTAACAGGAAACACTTAAAAGAGGGAGAAACACAAAATCAAGTGTGCAATCGGGGTGAGCGGTCCAAGGCGGGGTGTCTACAGGTGGGGATGGGAGTGGGCAAGATGGTGGTCAGAAAAGTGGGGTTGATAACCGAATTGGTTATTGTATATACTCCAAAGTGGAGTTTTGACTGAAGTTAAAGAAGGGGTTTGTGAGTGGTTTGGATAAAGGTGATGCTGGCTATTTAGAACAATTTCAAACGGTTATCGCTTGTAATAGGGAGTAGGGAATAAGGGTTAGCTGACATGAAGAAAGAAAAAAATACTGAGATAGAAAGAATATGGGTTAGGTGCTTGTTTGGGGTTTAGGAGGAAAATAAAGAGGTGGAAGGCGTTCTTTTGGTTTGGTAAGAAGAGGAAGAAAGCAAACTGAGAAGAAAAAAAATGAGGCCACGGCAATGTAGAAGGAGTTTTTTATTTTTTTTTGAAGAAAAATAAAGAAGAAGAAATATAGGTTTTATTTTGGCCGGATTTTCTTGGTTTTGGTGGTGGTAATACGGTGGCAAGGTTGGGGAAAGTTTTGCCGTGGTGGTTTTGTATGGTGGTTTTTGGAAGCTTTGTGGTGGAGATAGGGTGTAACAGCCCGACACTATGGAAAGGGCATTTTTGTCAGTTCGCAGCTAAGGGCACGGAGGTAAAATGATAATAACAACTCACGTGTTGAGCTCGTGGTGCGTTTCATTAGCGTGTTCGAAATGGGGCTTCGGATACGAGAATTATGGAGCGGATAATCACAATATAAAGCGCAACCATGGCAAGGAATTGGGGTGGATTGAATTGTGTTAATTCTTAGTGAGTATTTTTTTCCTTGTCTTCATAGGAGTAGTGTTGTTCAAATATATGTTTAGGACATAGAATTGCTTAATCCCAATCATAGCTATCACTTAGGATCCCCCAATTTTGTTAGAACCCTTATAAGGTACTCTTAGGATTCTTGGTGACCAGCACAGGTGTATTCCAACTCTTCAAACAAGGCAAACCAGCAAGAGGAAGCAAATCAGCAGACCAGTAAAACTGGTTGCCGATCAACTCTATTCTTAAACATGCGACAAGTTGCCGATCAACTTGCTAAACAAGTTGTCGATCAACTCTATTCTTAAACATGAGACAAGTTCCGATCAACTTGCTAAACAAGTTGCCGATCAACTCCATTCTCAACTTGCCGATAGAGAAAGACAGTCTGTACTGCCAGTCAGGTTACATCGTTTCATCTTAAAGTCAACCTTGCTGATTGTCCCTGTACTTTCTTACTGTTTTATCTAAAAGTAGTTTATCTGCTCTGAAATGATTGCTGCGCCGTCTGACACATAGCTACTTTTAGCTATACTCTGTCTCTACTTGCTTTTTGCAGGTAACCGGTTGAGACAAAGGGGTCTTTACCCATCAGACTTTTGCGAGCATGCGTGTACCACATATCTTCTCCATTAATGCTAAAGATACCGCATTTAATGCTCCTCAACTACCCAGCTGGATATTCAAATTGCAAGCCTTCTTCTACAAGACTCAAGACATTTACTCCTCTTATAAATAGTGGACTTGGAGCATTGAAGAGGGTTGGTGAAAATAGAGCATTGAAGAGAGTTGAATGTTTTTGAGTATTCATTAAAGACTCAAACATTCTGTGTCCAGATAATCATTAGATCATTTAATAGGACATACACTTGTGCACCAACTCAAACAACATTGTTAGTATTCCCGAACTAGATCATATAAGGAATACGTTGTTTAAGTTATTCACACACCCACCTGAGTGAGATAAGTTCTCTTGAACTTGCCGCTCAAATACACTTGGTCAGAATTGTTTCACGATCCATTAGAAATTTCTAGAACTTAGTCTTTGTATACCGGCAAAGCCGAGCTTGTAATAGACTAGAGATATCTAATAGTAATCTTAACCCAAATCCAAGTTCTGACCAAACTTGGTAGAGGACGTAGCAGTATTTACACTGTGAACCTCTCCAAATCCTTGTGTCTCTGTTTCTTACCTTATCATGCCGGTTGGAATTCTATCACCGGCAGATTGCATATGTTCGTACTGATTCATTGTAATTTCCATTGACCAATCTCTTGAAACTGCATTGAACTTTTAGAAACAGCTTTGTGTTCAAACTAAGCTCTGAAAATCTCTTATACACTGATTTTGTGTGAGTTAAAACTAACTCATATTTTACCCGCTGCGCTTACTGATAATAGTTTGCAAACTGTTAAGTGACTTTGCATTTATAAGTGTTTCTTTGTAAAAGTTTAAAAAGGCTATTCACCCCCCCCTCTAGCCTATTTTCCTACCAATTGGGCCTAACAATTGGTATCAGAGCTTGGAATTTTGAAAGAAATTTCCAAGCTTTGCAGCTTGTATTGCCGATACCATGGCAGGAAAAATCATGCAATCATTTAACATCACTACCATACCGTTGTTGAATGTCAACGAGTTTGGTGTCTGGAAATCTCGTATGATAAAGTATATGAACTCAATCGATGATCGGTTGATGAAGGTCATAGAAGGTGGTCCAATCATTCCTTTGAAAGTCTCAACCACCTATAGACCTATTCCCTCCACTCCGCTGACACAACATGCTGACCGTGACACTGAACAAGAAACCCATGTTCAGATTGAAGAAACCTTGGTGGAGAAACTAAGAGAGGAATGGACTGAGGACGACAAACTTTCAGCTGCCCTAGATGGAAAAGCATGCCACATTATTTCTTGTGGTTTGGACGACAAGCAATATAAACTCATTGACTTGTGCTCCACGGCTCAAGAATGCTGGAACAAGCTCCTTGCATACTTTGAAGGTGATGAGCAGGTAAAGGACAACAGACTCTACGATTGTATTGCTGAGTTTGAATCCTTCAAGAAATAAGATGGTGAATCACTAAGGAGTGCCTACGACAGATTCTACGAGGTAAGTAATTTACGTGCTTCATTAGGAAAGATTTATACTATGAAAGACCTGAATATTCGTTTTCTAAGTTCTTTGGGAAATGAGTATCATACCAAGGTCACCGCTGTTAGAGAAGTGAGAGACTTGAACAAGACTTCTATTCAGAATCTTGTATCTAGTCTATTTCTGTATGAGAGAGAACTGCAAAAACTTAACGTTCTCGATAAAAATTTCAAAAACTTGTCTCTATCAGCTCAGTCACAGATATCCTTCCCTTCAAACAAATTCCCTCCTATAGATCCCCATCCTATACCCTGCAGCTCCAAAACCCCTTCAACTACCTCAGAATAGCCTATGGAAGAAGACGAATTTTCCGCCTTCGCTAGGAACTACAAAAGGTTAAGGACTTCAAAAGGGTGCAGAAAGGAAAACTACCAGCAACCAAAATCATTCACACCAACTTTTCAAAAACCAGCAAGTTACAACAAACCATCAACAAGTGCTACCGACGGAAAGAACAACAAAGGTGATCTTGTTTGCTTCAACTGCAGAAAACCTGGTCACTTTGCTTCTAAATGTCCTCAACCAAAATATGAGTATCTGAGGAAGTCATTCAACAAGAGACATCCCAAGTCTCGAAGCTTTGTTGCCGATGAAAGCGCAGAAAAGGCCTTGCCGGTTTGGTGTGAAACTGACTCAGATGAAGATGCCGATGAAGATGAAGATGCCGATGTAAGCTTTGTCGCCCTAGACTTGGAAGATACCGATACATCCACATTACCGACTCCAGTCTACCGAGATCCATCCCCTCCAAGATCTCCAGTCAGATAAGAAGCTACTGGAAGACCTCAACCACACTTCAAAGAGATTAGTGTCAAAGCAGAGAACCCAAATGGGTACAGAGTTCACCAAGTGGGAACCTCTCTCTATGGTCAGTGTAACTCTATTCAATTCACTACCATCACACCTAAACCCTTACCAATGACCAGAAAATTCTCATTCACGAGCATCCCAGCATTGCCAAAAGCTTATCTAAACCCATCTCTTCTCTACCTGACTTCTCTCCCAAAACCTATATCCCTCTGCCCCCAAAATTTCAGCTGACCCCTTTCCTGAAATATCCAAAGCTGAAATGGTAGAGACAATGGATGAACTTTTATTGATCATGAGAAGCTGAGTAGCGTTCATAAAGTGATGGCTGCTGATTTTAATAGAATTTCTGCAGAGAATGACTTGCTTGTGTCTGAACTTAAGGTTCTCAAAGGACATGAGCTTGAGTCTGTTCTTCTAAAGAAAGAAAACCTGGATCTCAAAAGCCAAGTAGCAGTATTGATAGCTCAGATCGAAGATCTTGTGAAAAGAAACAATCATCTCTCAAGGATTGTTGATTCTTACACAAAATCTAGAGTTGCTGTTGAAACAATCCTACAGACCCAAATGTCATATAAGGACCAATCTGGGTTAGGATTTGATTCCAGCAGTAGTAGCTCTACTTAAACTTGTGCGACCGAGAAAAAGGATGAGAAAGTTGAATGTAGTCTTGTTAACTCAGTGCATAAGGATGCTAAGCCAATATACAGTGCTGTGGCAATGAAGTATCCTAAGAACCAGAACAAAAGGAATGACAAGCACAAACAAAAATATGTTAAGGTTGCTGATACTGAGTCTGCCGATAACGGTATTCTTGGTGAATACATCAGCAGAGCTAGTACTGCCGGTCTAACCACATCTGCTGCCGATGGATAAGTACCTAATAAGGTAACTGCCAAAGGTAAACAGAATGGAAAGAAAGGCAATACTAAAACCTTTAAACCTACTAAGTTTATGCCTGCTCAATTCCCTAGTTCTGCCGATGCACTGACTAAACAGAATGACGTTCTACCGACTCCACAGCCTATCAATCAAGTGAGATGTTCAAATTGTTCTGATTATGGTCACAAGGCTCATGAATGCCTCTAAAGCACCTATCTGGACCCACTGAGGTTACATCCTCTAGTGGTGGCCAGATGTGGTTGCCAAAGAGGAACTAACCCTCGGACCCAAGAATAAGGGGGACCATAAGCATACGTTTTATTTCAGGAATGCTTCATGGCCTCAACTGGTGCAAGCAAGGATTTGTGGATTCTAGATAGTGGCTGCTCAAGACACATGACAGGATTTGCAGATCTACTTGCCGATATCTCAGAAGCATCAGGTCCCCCGTGGTTTTCGGTGATAATGCCAAAGGAAAAATCATCGGTATAGGTACCATCAAGAGAGGTGCAGTTACTGTACAAGAAGGTCTCTCTTGTGGATGGTCTGAAACACAACCTTCTATCTATATCACAATTCTGTGATAAAGGAATGCAATGAGTATTTACTACTTCCAGTTGCTATGTGAAAGACATTGCTTCCAATGAAACTCTTCTCACTGCCAAAGAAAAGGTAACATTTATGCAGTAGACTTAAGTGCTATTATGGTGTTGCTAATGTTTGTTTTGTAGCTAAGAACATCAGTGAGAACTCATGGCTATGGCACAAGAGACTCAGTCACTTGAACTTCAAATATCTATCCAAGTTGCCGGTTCAAATCTGGTTACCGGTCTGCCTCAAGTGTCTGCTGATCAAGCAAAGAAATGCAAGGCCTGCCAGCTTGGAAAACAACATAAATCATCCTTCCGAAGCAAGCCCTGCATGTCAAACATCTAAGTGCCTCCAAATGCTACATATGGATCTATTTGGCCCCAACGACTACAGCAAGTATGGGGGAAGTAGATATACCTTGGTTGTAGTAGATGATTTCTCTAGATATACTTGGGTGGAAACTTTCAGTCACAAAGATGACACTTATGCCGTTGCTACCAAGTTATTCAGACTACTACAAACTCAGAAAGAAAGCGATATCATCAGCATGAGATCAGACAATGGCACTGAATTCAAGAACAATGGTATTGCTCAGTACTGTGATGATCATGGCATAGACCACAACTTCTCAGCTGCCGGTACACCACAACAAAATGGTGTCGTTGAGAGAAAGAACAGAAACTCTCATTGAAGCTGGTAAGACCATGATTGCTGAAGCCAGGCTGCCGAAATATTTTGGGCTGAAGCCATCAATACCGCCTGCTTCACTCAGAACAGATCTCTCATCAACAAATTCCACAACAAGACCCCTTATGAACTCTGGAGAGGCAGAACTCCCAACATTGGATTTTTCAAAATATTCGGCTGCAAATGTTACGTGCTTTACAACGGTAAAGAGCACAAAGGTAAATTTGATGAGAAAGCTGATGAAGGAATCTTTGTTGGATACGCTAAACACAGTAAGGCCTTTCGAGTTTTAATAAGAAACTTTTGAAAATTGTTGAATCTGTTCATGTAACCTTTGATGAATTTTATTTGTTAGAGTCTGACAAGGCTCTAAAAAGTACTAATGCTTCTAGTGCTCATGAGACAGGTGAATCCAATAATTCTAACCCTGCAGGTCAAGTACCACCTGCTGATCCAGTCATTGCAGTAGAAGAACCAGTAGATACTCACTATTTCCCATCATCGGCAGAACATGATCTTACCGATAACATTCATAATCCATTTGCCGATGCAAATTCTGCTGATCATCCTGAAGACAGATCTAGCCCTCAGCCAATTTCTGTTATAAGACCCTTCCCAACAAGCTCTCAATCTAATCCACCTCACACCCAGAACTCTAATTCTCCTTCTCCATCTGCTGATCTTAATCCTCCTCTAGAATCACTCCAACAAGATACAGTCTGACAAGATGTGCCGAGAGAAGTTAGACCTGTTCGTGATCATCCATTAGAAAATGTGATTGGTGATGTCTTTGGACCAAGATTGACAAGAAACCTTAGTAGAGCATTCGCCGAGAGTCTCTTCTCATCTGCTATGGTTTCCAATATAAAACCAAAGAAGACTGAAGAAGCTCTTGCTGATCCTGGCTGGGTGGAAGCTATGCAGGAGGAGCTAAATCAGTTGAAAGATGTAATGTGTGGGAACTAGTGCCAAGACCATCATCTCAACAAGTGATCGGACAAAATGGGTCTACAGGAATAAATTGGATGAAGCTGGGAATATTATTAGAAACAAAGCAAGGTTAGTGCTAAAGGCTACCGACAAGAAGAAGGAATGACTACGATGAGACATTTTCTCCTGTTACAAGATTGGAAGCTATAAGACTTTTCTTAGCCTATGCTGCCTTCAAAGAATTCAAGTTATATCAAATGGACGTGAAAAGTGCCTTCCTAAACGGAGAACTCCAAGAACTTGTGTATGTTGAACAACCACCTGGTTTCGAGGACTCCAAGAAGTGATCATGTCTACCGATTGAAGAAAGCTCTCTACGGCCTAAAGCAAGCTCCAAGGGCATGGTATGAAACCCTTTCTAAGTTCTTACTTAGTGATGGCTTAGGTTTCACTCGAGGTAAAATCGATACTACTTTATTTGTTGCCAAGCACAATGGTCATTCATTGTTTGTTCCAAATATATGTCGATGATATTATTTTTGGTTCTACTAATGAATCACTTTGCAAGAGATTTGAGAAGCTAATGCAGAGCAAGTTCGAGATGAGCATGATGGGAGAACTAACATATTTCCTTGGACTTCAAGTCAAGCAATCCAATGAGGGAATATTCATTAGTCAAGCCAAGTACGCAAAGAATTAATCAAGAAGTTTGGCTTTGACAATGCTCACTCTCAAAGCACACCGATGGGCACTAACATTCACTTAGATAAGGATGAGTATGGTAAGAAAGTAGATATGACACTCTACGAGGTATGATCGGCTCACTCCTCTATCTTACTGCCAGTAGACCAGATATTATATTTGCTGTTTGTGTTTGTGCCAGGTTTCAAGCTGACCCTAGGGAATCCCATCTGCAAGCTGTTAAGCGTATCATTAAATATCTATGTGGCACTGCTAACCTTGGATTATGGTATTCTAGAGATTCATCTTTTAATCTAATAGGTTATTCAGATGCAGACTTTGCAGCTTGTAGGGTGACCAGAAAAAGTACTAGTGGAACTTGCCAATTTCTTGGTGATAGATTGGTGTCTTGGTCCTGTAAGAAGCAAGCATCAATTTCCACTTCTACTACTGAAGCTGAGTACATAGCTGCCGGCAGTTGCTGTTCACAGATCCTTTGGATGAAGCAGCAACTTGTTGACTATGAAGTTCCATCTCAAGTTTGTCCCATCTATTGTGACAATCAATCTGCTATCTCAGTTTCAAACAACCCGGTCATGCATTCCAAAACCAAGCACATAGACATCAAGTATCACTTTCTGAAGGAACATGTTGAAAAGGAAATGTGGTGCTGCTCAAATTCATACCGACTACCAAAGAGCAGACATACTGACAAAACCCTTAGATCAGAAAAGATTTGAATTCCTCAGAGGTGAACTAGGTATGATTGATTATTATGGTTAAAATTGTGCTGACTTTGCTACTTGTGTTAGTCTGCCGATAAAATCAGCAGATCAAAAATTATCTTGCCGACCAATATCATGCCGGTAAATATCTTGCTGATCAACAACTTGCCGAATCATGTCTTGCCGATTTGTCAAATCAAAATTCAAAATTCATCGGTAGATCTCAATTCAAACGGATAAGGATTTTCTGACACATGACGTAAGCTTAGTCAAATCAAAGGTACAATCGGTCACACCTCCTCTCTGACACGTGTGTGCTCCGCCTTACCCAAATCGTGTCAAAGATTTATCCCAACTCTTGTGATAAATCAGAAAGGTAACCTAAACTTTATTGTTGCCGTTTCTACCCTTTCTTCTCCTAAGTTTAACCGTCTAAATTAAACCGTCCGATTCGTGCATTTAATGCATTGTGTGCGCACGTTCTCCGAGGTATTCGCTACAGTTAAACTCATCATTATTTCTCTTTCTCCCATGCAAACCCTTTCTATCTCTCTCTCTCTCTTCCATAACATATATAAGCCTCACTTAAAATCCTATTGGTCTTTTCGCTCTTCACTCTCTTGATATCTCTATGCTTGTGTTGTTCATCTTCTTCATTCTTTTACGTTCTTCAACCAGAGTTAACACTATTTTCTGGTAACTACTTGATGTTTTTACACTGCATTTCAATCTATTTTGAACTAATTTATTCTAACTTGTGAGATCTTTTGAGTGATTTGCAGAAAAGTCTAGCAACGAAAAGGATATCTATGGAGGCTATGTTGACTCCACCTTCTTCGACGACACCTTGACGGTGAATTCTGAGGAATCTTCTGATTGGTTCTCTTCTAGACTCCTTCATCTCTCCAACGGGTATTGAGTTTATATTTTTTGGGTCAAGTTCAAGAGTTCTTCTCAAATGCCTCCGTCATCACTGATCGCAATGACTCCTCTGTATTCGTCTCCATCGCCTCAACCGTCGCCGGCGTGCCTATCTCCGTTACTCCCTCTTCTATTCATGAAGTATTCCCTCTGCTTGGGAATGAGGGTGCTGACTCCATTACTGATGAACAGACTTGGATAAGGCATGGACCCTTATGAGGGGAACCGGTCCCAGACTCAGTGGAGATAACCATCTCAAAGCTCAGTACAGAAGAAGATTCTTTGCCCTTGCAGAGATTGTGGATAGATGTTTGGTTTGCAGATCTGGCTCTCACAGCCATGTTACTGATGTCCAGTTTGAAGCAATGGCAGCCATCGTGTTGCAAGAAGAGTTCAACTGGTGTGCCTACCTGTTTAGGGTCATCGCCATTGCTGCCGTTAAGTATAAGGAGGATAGAAAGAAGAACAAAGCTCATCCCGGTAAAGGATGCCACTACATGCTGATTAGCACCATCTTGAGGGCAACTCAGCAATTGTAGGGCTTCACCGGCACCCCCTAGTCTTGACTTTGATAGCTCAAATCCTTTAAGCTTACCGATTGGAATAGGATTTCCAAGAAGGCTCCTACCAGCACAATTGTTGTTCCTGCTGCTGGTACCCTAAAAAGAAGAAGGCAAATAAAGTTGTCAAGGTTGCGATGTAGTCCCTGCCGACGTTTCTACTCCTGCTCAGTTGCCGACAGGATTCTTGCCGATTCCACTCCAGCAGCTAAGAAGAGAAGACTAGTCAAAGCTGCTGATAAACCTCAAGTCAAGAAGTCAAAGTTGTATCTTCTGATGATCTCCCTGCTGCTCAAAGCCAAAGTCTTCAGTTGCTAAGTTCCCTCCTCTCAAATTCCTTCTACTGATCCAAGAGCTAAGCAGATCAGGTTTGCACCATCTCTTCTTGCCGGTGCAACACTTACTACTCCCTCTGTGGTTATCAAGTCTGAAACCGATGCTGCCGATGAAATGGCTGAGAGAAGAAGACTGATGGTTCTGACTTAAGGGTGAGAGTCCCTCTTCAAAAGGGAATTCTAGATCTTCCATACTTGCCTGAGCTCCATGCTGCTACTGATGTAGCCTCTGGACCCTCGTCAGAAAATGCAAGCCAATCATAAACCCAACATTTCATATATTCTTCAGAAACCATTGGTCTTTCACCAATAAGGTCTTATCAAAGAATTGGGTATCCCCATTGATCATCTCCATCCGTTTGTTCACCGGTTGCTCAATTTCATGAGGAAAGAAGGAGACAGTTACCCCTGGCAATCGTGCTGATTATGTTTATTTAACAAGTCTGAACAGGGTCACCGATATGTTCAAAGAGAAGTTTGTGCCTGTTCAGAAATTTCAAAGGTTGTCTGAAAGTGAGTTGAGATTAAACTTTGGAGATTATTTGGATTTGCTACCCTTCCTTGGAATCAAGTCTATCTATTTCAAGATAGGATCAGACAGGATCTGATGGTGCAAGACGTATGGGTTGCCTATGCCTCAGTCTCTTCAACCAGCTGATGAAATTTGATGAACAAGATCTTATCAGTTGGGAAGACCAGACGATGAGGATGATTGCTGAACTTCAACGATAATGAAGGGCTGGCTAAGAGTGCTCAAGCACTCAATTTGTGAAGAATGTGCAGAGGATCACTCTGAATCTGTTGAATGATTCAGAGGCCTTCATCAAGGCTAGAGCTGCTTCTACACCAGCATCTACATCTATTCCTGAACAAGTTCCTTCACCAGCAATCTCACCCATTCCAACTCCAGTCAGTTCTGTTGATACTGCTGATTTTGTTTGCTCTCACAAAGCTGCTGGTGAAACAATCACCTCTTCTGATTCCATCGGTAAGTATGATAAGATCCGATAAGCATTATCTTCAAAAAGCCCTCTACTGATCAAGCTCATGCAGCTGCTGCCCCACTTCTATATCTTCTGCTGAAGCATTTGCTGACTCAGTTCTAGCCAGTGATGGCTCTGAGCGTGGCTCTGCTGATAAGTCTGTTGAACAGACTGTGAGAAAACTTCAGAAACTCAACCTGCTGATGAATCCTTTGAATCAAGTTGAGGAAACTATGGACACTCAACCTCTGATTATTAAAGAAGACCAACTTGCATCAATTGAGGAAACTAAAGAAACTCAATCTGCTGATGAAGTTGGTGGCTTGCTGATATCAGGAGGAGATTGTGCTGATGAAGAGGTTATTGCTGATGTGTATGCTGATGAGCCAACTACCGACACTCATCCATCTGAGCCAACTGCCGACACTCAGATTATTAAGGCCTCTATCTCCTCTGCTGATGTGATTCTGGTAGCTCCTACTGGTGTTAGAGAGATTGTGAGTTGGGAGGAGGTGCTGATACAGAGATTGCCAATAGATCATAATGCTGACTTTGATGCTCTGATTGCTGCTGAGTTACAATTTGAGGAATTTCAGGATGCTTTATTTGCTCCTATTTCCTTCCTTTGCTTCCTGCTCCCGAGGCCCTCATTGCTCCAGTTGTTGCTGATGAAGCACAACCTGTTCCTATTGCCGCAGCTGACGGTGGGAATGACAGCTCGGATGAATAGATCCTGATGATTATATAGAGCTGCCGTCAAATTCTCTCCGATCAATTCAAATCCGCTTGGCCCCAACACTCATTTTTTCTGGGCTCAACTAGTGAAAGCTTACTTTCTGCCCTGGATTAAACCTGAGTTCAAAAGAAGGAAAGGGAAAGCTCCCAGGGTCTCCAAGCTCAAGGTGAAAGGACCACCAGCGTTTGAACAGCTCCATTGCCTGCCTGGAAAGCTCAAAGTTGGCGGCAAAATTCATCTACCTGGTCCATACCCAAGGAAGTCAGCATCGCCACAAATGGACTGATGATGAGATGCATGATGATAAATGATTAACTCCATGACATTCTTGAATACCGAGCCACTAATTCTCGAGGT